>VCJN01003254.1:0-12426 GCA_006384855.1 Tetraselmis striata | reverse complement strand
CCCCCCCCCCCCCGCCGCTCACTGGACAAGATAGGTCCTCTTCATTCCAGGTTCCTGCGGAACCGAGCCGAGCGGAGGCGGTCGGCATCGCGCGCGGCGGCCCATCCTGCCGGGCGCGCGCCGCCGCCTCCTTGAGACCTGGCGTCGAACAACTCCCTCTCCTGGTTGCGCCAACGCAGCCATGCAGCACGTAGTCAGCGTTCGGGCTTGCCTTGGTCCAGCCGGGCCGTCGGGACGGGGACTCCCCGCACCCCTTCGTCGACCTCATGGCCACGACACCAGCGTCAGGCGTCGAGTAGGTCGACCTGGAACATCGGGTGTCCGCGCTGCTGGCAGCGAGCCGGCGGAGCCGCGCCACGCTCGTGGTGGACGGCGGCGGGCAGAGTCGGAGTCGGTGAAGGAAGCCACGCCGCCGCCCGCCGACGTGGTCGACGGTCAGGAGGGTGGCGACGCGGGGGAGGGTGCGGATTCCGAAACGATAAAGGGGCAGACCGAGCTCATATTCAAGCTGGAGCGCCGGGGCAGCGGCTGGGGCGAGGAGATCCTGCCGCACCTGACGGTGGAGCAGCGAGAGGTGCAGCCCCCCGCGAGGCGCAACCGCCGGCGGGCCGGCGCCCCAGAGCCCTGGGAGGTCGGTCCAGCGGGCAGCCTGCCCTGCCCCCCGCTCCGCTCCTGCCCCTGCTGACGCAGATACCACTGCCACCTGATGCCATCCCGCAAACATCCATATGCGCTGCTGCCACTTCCCCTGTGCGTTGCCATCACTCACGCACATAGACACACCTGTGTTATAGTTTTGCATCTACCCGTATCCATCTATGTACATGTATATAAATCTGGCAGCAGATCTCAGCTGTTTGTCTCTGCTCCCTGTGGAGTGGGGTGCTTTATTGCTGGATAGAGGCACCCATGCAAAGCGTCAGAAGCCTTGTGATGCGACCTTGAGGGGTTTCGACCACGTGTGCTTACTGATGTCCCGGAGGTTGCTGCCTGACCTATTCGCACCGTCCCTTGGGCCCGTTGCTGGCAATTACTCTGCTGAAGCTGCCCATGCTGGCTGCGCAGGATGGCAGCCTGGAGTGGTTCCTGGAGAAGGTGGGCGTGCCCGCAGAGGCCATCGAGCGGGTGGTGATCGACGCCGTCGCGTGGCGCGTCACCAGTGGGGGTCGCCTGCTCATCGACCGCCGCCGCCGAGCCCGGGTGGAGCGAAACATGATGGAAGTTGCTGAGTATCTCCTGGACCCCTGCGGCGTGCCGCTGGGTGATATCCCTCCCCCCCCCCCCCCCCCCCCCCGCCCCTTTCGACCCAGACCCCCCATCATGCAGCCACAATGCAGGATGCATGCGGACACGACAATGCCCCTTTCCGGGAAAGCCTCTGACCGCGTCACTCGCGCCTGGCCTGCAGAGGGGTTGGCCAAGGTGATCACTTCATTCCCGAAGCTGTTGCTGTGCAAGCCGAGCCACAACGACAGCTGGAATCGGCGCTTCATAGACCTCGCCGCGTACGTCTACTTCCACGGCAACTGCAACGTGCCCGAGCAAATACCGGAGGTGCGCACTCACGTGGCCGCCCGCCCGCCCTGCCAGCGCCCTGGCACGCGCCTGGCTCAAACAGGTGAGCCAGTACGCGCACCGCTGATGTCTCCGCCGGGTGCTCCGTGGTGCGTGCAGGAGTGGCCGCAATTCAAGGACCTGCCGCAGTGGGTGAAGCGCCAGCGGCAGTCGTTTGACCACAGCGAGCTGCTTTTGGAGCGCCAGCAGGTGCCCCCTTCCCCCAGGACGCTGCCGCGGGTGATCGCGTGTTTGAGCAGTGCATACAGCATGGGGTCTAAATGCAGGACCTGGGTACCACGGTGCCCCTAGCTAGCCCACAGATCGTAACAAACGGTGCCATGTTCTCAAATTGCTGAGCGATGCCAACCCCATGCCATCGCATGTCGGATTCAGACACACGGTCAATGTGGTACAACATGACACATGAACTGGCGTACCATTTTCATGCCCTCGCGACCCCCCCCCCCCCCCCCCCCAACACCCCCCCCCCCCCAAAAAACAATGTCAGCGCGCGTTCATGCATTTTTAGTCCTGGCATAATGTATCGGAGTGCGCCATGCCCGACTGACCGGGAGCCCTGGCTGCTGCAGATGCTCACCATGGTGGGCTTCAAGTTCGCCCAGATTGCGGCGATTACGGAGGAGTGGGAGGAGCTGTTTGACGAGCTGATGGAGTGGAAGATGTGGCACGAGGCGGAGGGGGTGCCCATGTCGTGGGACCTCCTGCGCTGGGGGCAGGCGGGCGGCCCGCAGGTGCGCGCACGGGCCACGCCGCCCTGCGCCCCACGTGCGCCTCATCCAACCATCCCCAATGTCATAGAGCAACAGTGTCACTGAGCGGCCGGTGGGGTCCGACGACGCGCTCCGTGCCGACATTGGGCCGGACGTCGTGTCGATACCTCGGGGGCGGGCGCCCCTTAGCCGGACGCGCCCGTGCGCCCCGCCCGCTCCACCCTTAGCACAATCAGGCGCCCCGATGGGCCGGTCTAGCTGGGTGGAGCGCACGAATAAGATGCCCATGCCGCGGGCACCAGCTCCCCCGCGCATGGCGCACGAGGCACTCGGTCGCGGCTTGTTGTGCGTGGTCAACTAGGAGGACCACAGCGTCAACCCTTTTGGCTGAGTTGCGGATCCCTGAATGTGGCCGGTCTTCTGGGTGTGCGTGTGGTATCAAGCATGGTGCAATTTTGCCGGTCGTGTATGCATGAGTTTGTTGAATCGAGGCTTGGCTTGGGCAATGCAGTGTTTAGGGTTTCCTGGGATACCAAACCCTGAAACCTTATATCATGTGGGTACTGCTGGGGGCAGCATGAATGTGGCTCACGGTGGCGTTTCCTCGTTTTCTTTGATGCCCGGAAAATCGTTTAGCTAGGGTTTGTGGCGTTTTACAGGGGGTTAGGTTTTATCCGCGTCGTCAATTGCGGCGGATCCTGACACGTCAGGCGTGCTCTGCTTGTTAATTTTTTCCCCCCGGCAGGCGCGGCGGCTGGCGATATGGGTGCAGCTGCAGCGCGAGTTTGTGCGGCGCGGGCTGCTGCCCCCGGAGGGGCGGGAGCGGCTGGAGTACGTGGGCGTGCAGTGGGAGCAGCCGCCGGACACAGACCCGCAGTGGCTGGCGCGCTTTGGGCAGCTCATCTACCTGCAGGAGGAAGCCCTCGAGGTGACCCCCCCCCCCCCCCCCCTTCCCCCCCTTTAGCAAGGCTTTTCCTGGCGCGCGGTGTTCTCATTAGTACTTTATAACGGCCTGATGCCCCCCTCTGGAGCGCCACACAATCGTTGTTTGTCATAGAATTTCGCATGCTGCTCGATCAGCATTCGGCTGATCAGGAACACCCCCCCCCCCCCCCCTTCCCCCCCCCCTTCCCCCCCCCCCCCCCCTCCAAACACACCATGTCCTCTCTTCCCCTGCTACATCCTTCTCCTGCCTCCGCCCTGGTAGTACTGGGCAGTACCGCCCCCTTCATCGTCTCGTCCCCGTGGCAGCTTGCAGCTAGATTTATTAGGGTTTTGAGGGTTTGATCATTCAACACCCCCAAATAGAACGCAGATAGGCCATTTCAAATCCACGCCAGTGATACATTTGTATAGTATTCGTTTATGTGAAGGAAAAAGGAAATTGTTCTGCAGCCTTATAGAATTACAGGTATCGACACGTTTAGTTCAAATGCGCCTTTTACAACATCGTTCACGCTTTCAGTTTACCAGGTTTAGCCTTCCCGTTTTGCATAGGGGCAGTTCACGTTGATTTCGGATCCTTGGGTCTGTAAGCATGAAAAGTACGCCTGTATGCCGATTACGTACGCCGGGCATAGCAGTAGGACCGCATGCGACATGGAATTTGCTTTTATGGCGTCGCGGTGCGCTCAGGCT
Source organism: Tetraselmis striata (assembly GCA_006384855.1). Taxonomy (NCBI): domain Eukaryota; kingdom Viridiplantae; phylum Chlorophyta; class Chlorodendrophyceae; order Chlorodendrales; family Chlorodendraceae; genus Tetraselmis; species Tetraselmis striata. The sequence goes on along the minus strand of VCJN01003254.1, from coordinate 8,500 downwards.
GCTGCGCACTGATGCCCGGCAATGTCTGGATCTTACATCCGTGCGTGCATAGGCATGATCACGGCGCACTACTCTAGCTTGGCACCTCGGCATCATTGCTGTATGACACTGGACGCACATCATCCGTAAACGGGTACTCCACAACCGCCTCTGATGCACTGGCGGCCTGCGCGAGTGGTCGCCGCGAGTTCGTTTTAACTTTAGCGGATAACAATTCGCGCGATCCATGCGGTTCGTTGATGAGCGTCTTTGAGCGCGAGTTCCTGCCCGAGGGTGCGGCGTGACGGGTCATTGGCTGTGCGGCGCCGCTCACCACCCCCCCCCCCCCCCCCCCCCCCCAATGCCCCAGGCGAGTCATATGAAGAAACTCGTGGCGGAGATGGACTTCCAGAAGAAGAGCACCACCGGGCGCCAAGTGGTGCCCCCCCCTCCCCCCCCCCCCTCTCCCCTTCAGTCACCCTCCTCCACCCCGCCCGGTCACAAGCACCTCTTTTACCCCCTCCCCCGCCTCCTAGTCGCCCCTTCACGCGACCTAAAGCGCACATACGCAAGGGTTGCCCCTTTCCCCGGCTGAATCAGCGAGTGAGCTGATCTCGCGGTATTCCACGGTGTCGCTCCGATGTGCGCAAAACTATGAGTGACCATGTGCGTCCGGGTCCGCGCACAGTCATTGGTCCCCCCCCCCCCCCTTCTCTCCCCCGAACACACACTACTGGCCAGCCCGGGGCCTTGGGGGGGGGGGGGGGGGGGGGGGTGATAAACCTGTCAAGCTACACGCAGTGACGTGGCGAAGTCTTGATCATTGTAGGGACCCGCGGACCTAGTTAAACCGCACCATTCCAGCCGATGGAGGCTGCAATAACCGGTAGGGATATAATCTGGCGCGCATTAGAGCTTTGCGGCCTGATCCCCTCCCCACCCTCTGAACACCACACTATCGGCCTGATAAACAAAATAATCTATCGCCAAACTTCTGGAGGTGTTTGTCCAACCCGCTTTTGGGGGGGGGACTTGATGTTCATAATCGATTTCCGCATGCGGCGCCATCGGCATTTGGCCGAACAGAACCCCCGGTGGGAATGAGGATGTGAGTCCAGGGTTTGGAAGCCCTAAGGAAAGGCGGCGATGATTCCGTCCGCTGCTGCCATGAACCCCCCCCCCCCCCCCCCCCCCCCCGGCTCGGGTGCTGTGACTGTCGCGAGTGGGTGGTCGGTGGTGGACACTGACCGACACGGTGCTGTGTGGCGTTTGGTTCGCCCGGCTGTGCCGACAGGCCCCGAAGACGCCGCGGGTCAGGGTCGGCTGGCGGCGGCGCGTGCACAGCAGCGGCGGGCGCCAGATGGAGGCCAACCTGCCCGGCACAGCGGTGGCGGCGGGGCGTGCGGAGGAGGCCGACGGCGGGGAATCGCGGCGCTCGCGGCGCTCGCGGCGCTCCCCGCCGGTGCAGTTTTCAGGTGGGTGCCTGCCGGTGGCTGCGTGACACACCAAACGATCATCTGTTAGGGAGTTGGAGGCGCAAGGGGGGGGGGGGGGGGGGAGGGGGAGGGGGGGCGTCCATTGCCGACTCCGACTCTACCTGCCGTCGCCCACCACGAGCGCAGCGAGAGCACTTCTCCGCCAGCTCGCCGCCAGCGGGGCGGATGGTCGATGTGCCAGAGGGACCGCCTGCCCGGTGCCTGGCGCTGGTATCGCGGCGAGGGGCTGTATATATGTATATGTATATGTATACATATATATGAGATATTGATACACATATGCACATATTTAGATGTTGTGTGTATATATAATATATAACATATATATGGATATATGTGTGTGTCTGCACATAATAATATTCATTTATGTATGTATGTATGTATGTATGTATACAGCCGGAAGCGAGAGAGAGGGAGAGAGAGAGAGAGACCTCGCGTGAAGCTGTAGGTATGGTGGTTTCGATTCTACGCCTGCGAGCGCCGGCTCAGTGATAAGAACAATCCGACTAAGACGCGGCCCGGCCGGCCAGAGGTCACGTGAACACGAAATTATATTAGCGGAACTATTGGCGAATGCTCTCATCGCTTGCACGCACCCCAGTTTGAGGCTCTTGGTAAGGGCTCTGATCGGTGCTCTTGTGGGCACTTGGCGGGGTGACGCCCCTGTGGGCTGGGCGTTCCGAACCCTACCCTACATAACCTAACCAACGCCATCCTACTAACTATAGATAGGGCTGGGTGTAGGTCATCTTCTCTATAGATTGAGCACATGTATGTCTTTCGTATGACACTTATTGCGAATACATTCACGTAACATCTATGATATTAAATAATATTCATAGGTGCACCGGAACCACTGGTACTCCAGTCATTCCGTGCTGGGATGTACGACCAGACACAGGGATTGCGTGCAGTACCATCGCGATGTCCGCGACTGTCTTCTCGTGCGGCCGCGATCGGCGATGGTCTGGGCTGCCTGGTGGGTGGCACCAGCAAAACATTTGCGTGGCACCGCGACACCGCTGAGTCGTGCGCCGGCGGATGCCTTGGCGCCGCCCGCAGCTGTGCCTAGCCAGGAGCTGGAGGTGGAGCTGGAGCCGGGCGTGCGGTTCTGGCTGGCAAAGCAGCGCTGGCTGTGGCGCGCGGGGCGGCTGCCGCGCGAGGAGATGCTGCTGATGGGGTACGCCGCGGTGGACATGGACGTGTACGGGGAGGCGGAGTGGCGCGCGGGCGCGGACGCGGTGGCGGCGATGATGGCGCGCGAGGAGGCGCGCAGCGCGGGGCCGGCGGCGGGCGCGGCGACCCCCATCGCGATGGCGCGCTGGGTGCTCACGCAGAATGCGCTGTGGCGGCAGAAGGGGCTGTCGCCGCCGCGGCTGGCGGCCATCCGCGAGGCGGGGCTGTCGTGGGTGCTGCCGGATGAGGTGCTGCACATGGGGAACGCGCAGTGGGTGCGGCGCTTCCAGGACGTCGCGGACCTCGTCCAGGCCCACGGGCCCGAGGGCGCCGCGCGCCGGCTCCCAGGTCCGCGCCCTCCCGCCGCCGCCGCCGCTCCCCCCACTCACCACACAATCCGCCGCATGCCCCTCCCCCCCGCCCACTTTCGGATGACAGATCTGGTAGCACTGAAGCCCTGGCAGCCCCTCTGCATTGGCCCTTTCTAGTCACGCAATCCAGTCGTAGACGGCCGCCCGGTGTCCGGCAACCCTGCTACCCGGGGACCTCAACCCGCACGCAATACAACCATCGCCCCCCCCATAGCGCAAAGCCTCTCCTAGGCGGCAATATCTTCAAAGCCCCAGAATCTCGGAACCGGCTCCCGAGGTCCACGCCCAACTTTCCTACCCCCCCCCCCCCCCCCCCCACCCCGGCCACACACTCACACCGTCACCACCGCCACCGCCACCCTCGTTATTGTGTCTCACGCCTTACATCAATGCTGACCACGGCGCTCCTATCGCCAAGGAAGGCGCACGCCGGGATACCCCACGGGCGATCCGGGGGAATGCCATAGCCTCTCCCGCCCTGCTGTGCCTGATTTGGATATTGTTTTTATGGACCAAATCCTCAGACATGGAATTCTGTGATGCTGTATTATCTACCAATGCATCCACGGTTGCACCGGCATTCAAGCTGATCTAAACCCTTACAATGGCCTGGATGAGACAGTCTCCGCCTTAGTTTTGGGTTTTTCAAAACCCTTAACGCAAAGACGTGTGCAGTGGCGGTGCAAAGACGAGAGGCGTCATTGCTTTTCAATATAAAAAAAAATTGTTACAAGGCTGCCGTAACTCTTATCACACGGTAGCATGGTATCGCACATATACTCGTTGTCTCAGGTACACATCATACTCGTACTAACCCGTAGTGTTCCGTACTCGTATGAATTGTCACCTGGGGTCCTCCCAATATCACGCAGGTATCGCTGGTATACCTATACTTGTACTAACCCATAGTATATCGTACTCGTATAAATTGTCACCTGGGGTCCTCCCAATATCACTCAGGTATCGCTGGTATACCTGTACTTGTACTAACCCGTAGTATATATTACTCGTATAGGTTGTCACCTGGGATCCTCCCAATATCACTCAGGTATCCCTGGTATACCCATACTTGTACTAACCCGTAGTATATATTACTCGTATAGGTTGTCACCTGGGATCCTCCCATTATTAGATACGTGGGTCTCCGCGCACAGGTGCCGGAAGTGCGTCGGCGGTCTGCCGGGTGGGTGTGCAGGGACGGGGCAGGCAGCGCCCCGGCTGCGCTAGTCCATTCTCCGCACGGATTTGCGAAATAATTCAGACTCGCGACCTTTTCATCCTCCGGCAGTATGGTAGCTTCCTTTCCTTTTCGACTTCCGCTGTTGTTGCGCGCTGGGCACCAAACGACCGTAGTCCAGCGCAGTCGCCCGCCCTCGCTGCACACAATCTGCATGCAGCACTACAATGGTCACCCCCGCGGCTCTCTGTGGAACCGAGCGGTGCTCCTGTCACGAGGGGGGGGGGGGGTTCCTGTGCATGGTCGCGATGGGTGCGCATGCATGACGCCAAGGAACACGTACGAACCCCCCCCTGGAAGTTTCCCGTGGAAACGTGGCCCCTGGAAGTGCTCCTGTAGTGCTCCTTGTTGACGGACCGAACACAGGCCGCACTCCATAAGTATGCCTTGTCTCGTTTGGCTCGTGTCGCACCTCCGGGGTTTGTCAGTATGCGCACCATCCCTGCTGAGACGCGCCAACGGCCTCAACGCCTACGAGAGATCGGCAGCGCCGTTGCTGACGTTGATGTCGGTGTGCGTTTGCCTCCCGCAGCCAACCTGCGCGACTGGATCCGCCTGCAGCGCTACCTCCGCTGCCTGGCGCTGCTGCCCGCGGAGCGCGCCGCGCTCTTTGCGCAGGTGGACATCGACCTCGCGGAGCCAGGCTCGAGCAGCTGGGAGGCCAACTTCAAGGACCTGCTGGCGTTCCGGCAGGAGTACGGCCACTGCGAGGTGCCGTCGCGCTGGGAGCGGAACCCCTTCCTGCCGGTCTGGCTGCGGCTGCAGCTGCAGAGAATGCGCGAGGGGGAGCTGCCGGAGGAGTACATCGACCAGCTGGTGGAGGCGGGCGTGCTGGATAGCTCTTAGTCAAGCCGTGGCGGCCGTTTTGAGGCAATGCCTGCGATTACTCCATAAAAGTACGGGGTCCCACCCCGTAGTGGCACCTATCCGATATCCCCATCCGCCGGCGCTGAGCGGTTGACTGGATCGTGTAAAACACTCTCATTTTCTGCTGTGATGTGCTGATTCATTGTAAAGTGAGCCCCTGGTTTATCGCTGGGCTCATGATTATATGATTGACATGATTTTCGTATTACGTTATAAGGAATAAAGCGCGCCACATCTCTTGCAGCAATTACGAGCTGCTAAGATGCTTATGCTTTTAACTTATGCTTGTCGTACAATATTGATGGAGTATGGCCGCTTGCTATGGTGAGAACGGCGCGGGCTGTATTTCGCGGCCAGCGCCGTAACTGCACGTGTGTGATCAAGATATACCGGCACCCCCTTATTGGAGATAATACAGTGAGCAAGGGGAAGCGGGGGCCTGGACACAAATCTGGGAACAAATCCTGCAGCACTGGAGCACGTTGCGACTACCGTGCCACTCCGATGGTGGCAAGCGAGAAAAGGCGGAACGCCCAATTACGGGCGGCGGGTATGCGGGCGGCCGATGACGACACTGCTGCTGCCTGTACTTCCTGGGTTATGTTTTTCATTGGTGTTGGCAACTGCGCTATTGGCTGCTCATACAGCTCCGAAACCGCCCTGATGTACACCGGCGGCACCACCACACTGCTTGTGATGGCGAGCACTATTCATACGGATAGGGACTCGTTCACATCACACCACACCAATCATTGAGAGTGGCTAAAATGTGGTCAGGTAACGCCTCATTCCTTGCCGCATCTTTTTGCTGCGGTAGACACCATTATAGGTACGGCGGCGGGTGTTTTCATCACACAAAGTTGTAATTAGCATGGATGCCGAGCGCGTGGTGATATGAGTATGTTTTGAAAGGGCGCCTCCACCGTGAACAGATATTATAGAACCGACTATTTCAGTTGCAATGTGTGGTGCTAAAGACGATTGAAGCATCACCCATTGCAGCATCATACAAGTCATGCCAATGATATACAGACGTCCAGCGATATGCAACATAATTCCCTGACGACATTTTCCCAATTGTCAGGCCTTAGCTGGCAGCGCACTTTGCGTGCCGCCATATTACTGTATATTTACAGCATCATAAAGCAAGAATACAACACAACAAAAGTGCCTTCAATTTCATGCTGCATGGGCTCATCTGCTCATCATGCACGGTCGCTATATGTCGCGCCGCCCGCCGCGCACTGTGAGGAAAGTGATGTAGGATAATGATTGTTCATTCATTAAACCCTAAAATCCGTAGTATAATGATTATTCATTCATTGCGTAGTATAATGATTATTCATTCATTCAAAAGCTCCGAAACCAGTGCACAGGTCTTTTGGAACGTGTCGCCAGTATCCCGCAAGGGGCAAATATTGCCATATATCATCGATTGGTTTCAAATCCAAGGAGGAAGCATAATAAAGAGCGGTAGGTAGCAGTATCCTCATCGGCGATTAATCGAAAGTTAGCGCTGCGAAGCATCCATCGTCCTCAGCAGGCCGCAAAACTCTTTGCCTGTTTTTTACGGGATTACAGATTTCGCTGTATTTTCGCGTTTTTGATCGGGGCGCTTCTGGTCGATAATACGCCCACGCAAACCTTGTGCCCATGCGCTGCTCCTGATCCTAATCCCGGAAAAGTGCTAAGGACCTTGGGCAGAAGTTACGATCGTCAAACGAAAGGTAACTTTGAAAAAAAAAAACGTAACTTAGAGGTCTCTATTGCGGGATGCTGCGGGCTTTCGTCGCTAATCTCTCATCTCGGCTGATTGCTGTGTTGATCTTTTCAGTATACTTCTTTTAGTAGCAGGAGGTGGATGTTTGTTACTTCCTTTTTGTAATTCACACTACCAGTACGTATTTGTAATTCACACCAGTATTCTGATATCGCAGTCCTCTGCGGGTGCGGCGATGCTAATATATCAGCAGCAGCAGAGTCGGAGGGGGAGTTGCGCCATATATCGCATGCCGCACTTCCGATGGTCAGCTGTGTGAGGGCACCGCTCAGTCTCCCCCGCCTCTCTGCCGCCCTCCTTCAGCGGCCCCCGCTCCGGCTATGGCCAGCACGCTATCCTCATCCCTGCGCGCGCTCCCCCGGTGAGTTCCTCATCCCACTTGCGGCCCTGTAAGGATGGCGTCCTCACCCCGAAATACACCTGATGGCGGTCGCCGCGCGGCTGCTGTTGCGTCTACCGTATTCGGGTAATATTTAGACCCGGAGTGAGGCGGGAGCGCGGCGGTAGAGGAACCTCGCGTGGCGTTGGGGAACGCATGAGCGCTCCATGGGGGTTCCTAGGGTAGGGGATTGATGGAGGGCTGCTCGGGTGGTTTTGGGGCGGGGGTGGGGGGGGGGCTTCCGGGGAAGCGCGACAGCCAACGCGGACTTCTAGCCCGATCAAAGGTGACCGAAAATATTAAGATAAATAAAATCAACGCCGCGCGCAACGACCTGTTGATGGATTGAGACGGCAGCAAGGCGGCAGAAGGGCCAGCATGCTGACGGGGAATGCATGTGGTCATTGCGGGGGTGCCAATGGGAGGGGCTGGGGGGATAGCTGCTGGGGGAAGGGAGGGGGGGCAATGCGAGGTCGCCGCCCGAACAGATGAGCGCGGCAAAAAAAACTTTGACCGCACGCCACCCGCAAAGCCGCATAATCCAGCGCTGAGCCGCTGACGGCGGGTGCGGGTGGCCACTCATCCCTCTCCTCGCTGCAGACTCTCTCCGCACCTTGCGCCGCGCCTGCGTAGCTGCTCGGCACCCTCGCCCGCCGTCTTCAGGAGCAGCGCGCGCAACAACAGCATGGCGACCGTCGCCGGCGCGCTGGGGCGGCTGCAGATGGAGCGCAGCGCGCTGTTTGTGTGCGATGTGCAGGAGCGCTTCCGGCCAGTGATCGCCGACATGCCGGCGGTGATCGACACCACCGCGAGGATGGTGGGAACTCCCGGTTCAGGCGCACTTTTTGGCGGGGGAACCTTGTCGATGTTGCTGTCACGAGCGTAGAGTATCTTTCAGTGGTGACTGTACTGGTAGGTCGGGATCGGTGGGTTGCATACGGTACAACCCCGCACTCACTCGAAGTGCCGACGTGCTTCCCGTACACCTTGCATATTGTTCGCATGTTTTGGCGGCTTGCCTAGCGAAGGTGCATTTGCAGTATCATTTGCTCGACTGTTTGATCCTACGCGATTCAAGGCTGTGTGCGAGGCGGCGGCGGGGGGGGGGGGGGGGGGGGGGGGGGGAGACCCGACTGATTGACGGCCTGCCGGGTCGCGCGCAGGTGCGCGGCTGCGCCGAGATGAACATCCCGATAATCGTCACGGAGCAGTACC
>VCJN01003253.1:150000-211396 GCA_006384855.1 Tetraselmis striata | reverse complement strand
CACGTCGTCCTGGCACACCCCGTTGCGCCTGAGCTCCTGCAGGCACAGATGGCGCCAGCTTGTCAGCTCGGCGCGGAGGGGCACCTCATTTTCAGGCCGATAACCATCAAACTGAGGGGGGTGGGGGGGGGGGGGGAGGGGGGGGCAGAGCACCGTGGCGATCCGGGCGGGCGCCCAGCAGCTCTGCCGCCACTTGGAGCGCGCAAACACCTCCGCGTACTCGCGGTCGCTCTGCAGGCCCTGCCCGCCAGGGAGCGGAAGAGAGCGGAGGAGGGAGGAGGGGGGACAACTGTGTCGTATTAGGTGGGGAGGGTGGAGAGAGTGGCAGTGTAGCAAGGTGCAAGAGAGGCAGGGACGGCTCAAGTGATCCCCCCCCCCCCCCCTTGCTCCCCAACGGTAACCCTGCAGGCAGTGCCCTCACCAGCTCCTGCAGCCGCGCCAGCCCAGCGTCAACGTTCGCCCGCTCGTGCCCCTTGTCGGCCAGCTTGCGCCGATCTGCGCCGCGGAGGCGGGCTGCCGCCCCAGCATGCGCATGATGGCGCCCTTGGCGCGGTCCACCTGCCCTTCCTCGCTGCTTGAGCCGCAGTCAGGCACACGAGCGCCGCGTGTCAGGGAAGGGCGATATATGCCATTTCATTTCTGCGGGCAATGCTATATCTAGGAATATGCTATTTCATTTGCTGAGGGCGAAAGAACAAATGCATTTTATTTGCATCATTTTTATTTCCAAAATAAATACTTTCCACCTGTCTCACATTGTAAACAAAGAAACGAGGCGCAGCGTCAGTAGGAAAAAAATACGATGCGCTTGTTGCTGCTTTTCATGGGCACAGGTAGCCGGGACTGTTTCCATGAATATGCTATGCTATATACAAATGCATTTATTTGGATCTTCTTTATTTCCAAAACAAATACTTTTCCCTGGCACATCATCCGCTCAGATTGTGCCCATCTTTCTTCTGCTACCTATACGTGCAAAGCCGGGTCACCCTACAGGCTCATGTAGCCGGGCCGTGAGACAGCTGGCCTGTGCGGCTTCCACCCCCGGGAACAAACTTGTAACACAGAATTTCCAGCCTCAATAAACTTCTTCCTCATTCTGCCAGGTATGAAGTTACTGTGTGCACAAGTTTCTTAGTTAGGATCTATGCACTTAACGCCGCCTAATACGTACTGGTCGTTCACGTGTTCTTAGTGAGACTAGCTGCTATAACAAATAAGTAATGAACAAACTGCAAGATCAGCACGACTCGGGCAGTCCTGGGTATTGATACTGCTGTTTGCGTTGCCGCACGATAACATTTCCTCATGCGCTGCTTTCCTGTGACGTAGGACAGTAGGACAGGTAAAACTAATAACTGGATGACACCTTTCATGCAGCTGACACAGTAGTGCATCAGTCACCTTTCAGGCAGCAGTAGCAATAAGCATTGAAGGCAATGTAACAATGGCCGGTTACTATCAATCATTGCGCAGATACCACCAAATGCACCCGGACTTCCGTACTACTACATTTCTTTGCACACACAACAAGTAGAGATATTCATATGCTGTATGTTCATCTGGTGCCGTATGATGATAATAATATATCATCAATAAACTTAGTGACGACGATATCCTACATAATAACATATATTGTCATATTATCCACTTACTTATTGTGATACATCCACTGCCGAGCGCTTGGGTCGCGGGGTTCAATCCTAGTACGATTGTCAAAATACTGTCCGAGGCGGGCACGTGCTGGATGGATGATGTATGGACTGCTAGGGCGGCAGCATGCTACTGATTTTTAATTGCGGTGCTGATGCATGGCGTAGTGTGTAGAAGAGGCACTCAGCAGGAGGACCATCATTAATCAATTATTCACATGATCATATCCACGAGCAGCAGCAGTGGGCAGCAGTGAGCAGAACCGTTAATAATATCCGAACCGCGCAGATTATAATAAGAGCAGGCTGCTACTGCTGCTGCTGCTATGCTGGCTTATATTACTAATATAAAAATTAATTATTGGCGTGATGCTGCCGGGATGATGGTTCCCAGTGGCACCGGATGACGCGGAGCGCGTCCAGGCTCCGAAACCATCAGGGGTGTTTGCTCCGAAACCAGCTACCCCCACAGCGCCGACCATTTTGGCTCAGAACCAGACCCAGTACACCCAGACTGCGCGCTGCTACAGCGAGTACCGGTAGCGACTAATCCTTGCTGCTCATTCTACAGAACCAGGAGCCGCAACGGGTAAATCCTCAGGCGTATGTATGTATGTACAGCTGGCGGCGCGCTAAATAAATCAGGTCTCGCGACGTCACGCGCGACGCCATCGAAGGCACGCCTACGGACCTAGGTGACGCGCATGAAGTGCGCAACATCTCAAACAAGCCGCAAGGAATCCGGATGACGTACTGGTAGCGCTGGGTGGCGGTTAATATAGTTATGTTGGGAGGGACCACGCAGACTGCAGAGGGTGCACGGTGCGGGATGTGGGACGGACGATGGTGGTGGGGTTGGGGGGGGGGGGGGGGGGGGGGGGGGGGTAGCACCTGCCGGCGCCGTCTTGCGGCGCTACGCCAGCGGAAGCCGCTACATGTCGCCGCCCGCTCGCCAGCGTAGCGACGCCGACTAATAGCGGCGGCATCCTGCGACACCAACCGGTACTGCTGGCGCCGGTGGAGGCCGCTGCCCGCCAGGCGGCGTGCGAGTTGCGCAGGGGAGACGTCCGTGCCCACAGGCAGCGCCCTGCCAGGCACAGCCGCTGCGCCATCGTCCCGACCGAACACCCCAGCCGACAATATGAAAGACGCTCCGAGAGCTGGTCACCCAAAACTGCCTGTCGAGACGCTTTCGATTCTTGGGTTATCCTCGCAGATGCGGGGGTGTGCAGACCGCGGCGCGGGCTGCGGGGTCAAGAGGAGGTTGTATCCACGTCGGACGACCTTCGCAAGTTGTCCCGCCTCGGATCCCATCCTGCATATGCCACTCGCGGCCGAGCCCTACCCGTATTTGCACGTCGGAAAAACGAGCTGCGCCGCCCCGCCCCGCCTGAATCCGTGCGAGCGCACAGCTTTCAAATAATTACAAAACAGCTTTTAATTGATATTGCCGGAGCCCAAGGGTAGTGGAAATCCTTAAGGAATACAGGTACAGTGTCAAATCCCTACGGGTACGCGAGAACCTGTACGAGCTACTTGACGGGCGGTGGTGTGATTTATTACGGTAATCTGCCTTAATAATTGCCATACCATCCGACGATGATGGATTATTAGTGGTAGTCGTCGCAATGTATGATCCTTTTGTCGCGCGTGTATGGTCGAAATATAATTCCGCACGCGCTATATTTGTTCGGCAATATCGCGCGTGCCCGCGCATCTCCGGCGCCCGTAACCCGAAAACACCCGCACAATACTCTACATAGTATGCGTGCCACGGAAAGCGCCCCTGCAATACTTGCCACGGATTACTATGACCCCTCCCCCCCTTGGGCTCCATTTTACCTGCCATGCTGTGGATGCACATCAGCGGAATGTAGCTCAACACTCCTGCCATCAAAGTGACGACACCGTCCGCGCCAATCCCTTGCCGCCTCCGGTACTAACTGGTGCTAGCTACTGGGGAGGATGCTGTGACATTACGCATCCCTGCTTTGCCTCACCACCGGCACGTCGGCATGCGCATCCACAACATTCCCAGTCGTATCAATCTGAAATTTGAAATGTCTTGCAACTTTGTTCCCGCTCAATCTTCGATGCTAAAGAGGCCAGCTGCCTTGCGGCCTAGCTGCACGAAGCAAGGAGCAGAGGCCCTTTCCAGCGGCGCTGCGGACCCCGGAGGATGAAACACACAGCGGCAGCGGCTCCACCAAACCGGCAGCGAGGCCGTCTTTTTGGCCCGGCCTACTACGGAGACGGCTCCGCGATGAAGTCCAGCACCTGCTGGCACATGAACTGCGGCTGCTCCAGGTGCGCGCAGTGCCCGCACTCCTCCACCCACACGAGCCTCGCGTTGGGCAGCGTCTCCTCGAACTGGATCGCGTACTTCGGGTCCAGGATCTCGTCATTGCGGCCCCACAGGATCAGCGTCTCTTGCTGCACCTGCAAACCAAGGGGGGGTGGGGGTCATGAGATCCGACACTCTCGACCAGTTGAGTGCGGGTGTCAACCTTGAAGAAACCAGTTTCATTGCGGGGGCTGCGAACTTCCAGGCACTTCCTGTGCACAGGTTCCAAAGCACCTGTACGGGTTTTTAATGCAAGCCTTAACAAATCGGGCTTGCATGCAACCTATAAGAAGATTCGCTGTAGTTCCGCCGCAGTTTAATCCAAATTTGACCTCTGGCAGGCCGGGCGGTGTTGTCATTTCCGATGTGCTTACAATCGCGTCGGCACCCGTGAATGACTTTGACTATTTTGGAAAATCTATTCAACAAAACAAATGAAACATAGTTGCTGGTATATTTGCATCCTTTTAGGGCGGGCCAAGATCCCAGTGACCTCCACGTGGAATACCGGCCCTGGTTTAACAATCGAAACGACGACAATCGACTCACTAGAACAATGCTTACCACATGGCAGCATTATATACCACATGCACTCATTGCATTCTCAGGGAATACATAGTACTCGTACCAACTCGTACTCGTATAATTGCCACAGGCAAAAAAGCCAGCGCAACGTGTCTCTCTCATGGAACAACTCGCAGGAGGGTGTCGGTAAGCACCGAACAGACGATGGCAAGGCGCCGATACGGTGGCGCAGCCGGCGTGCCGGTGCCAAGGAAACAGGGATGGCAAGGGGTGCGGCACCTTTGGGATCTTGTCCAGGATGGAGTAGCCCCCGCTCTGCATGAAGGCGCAGTTGGCATCCGCCCAGCCAGGCAGGAAGGTGTGGAGGCGGCCAATCTGCGCATGGCCGGCAGCGAGCGTCAGAGGATCGCCCGGGCTGCGATTGTGCGCCGCAGGGCGTGCCATGTCATTCGAGCGGGGGGCAACCTTGCAGGCGTCGTCCGTGGCGTACAACTCCTTGTTAAAGTACGCCATCTTGTTGGCCGCCTGCCGCAGCGGGATGCTGCGCAGCACGTTGACCCCCAGCATGGCCAGCGGCCGGGGCAGCGAGGCCATCGGGCCGATGCCGTCGATGAAGCCCTGGGCGTCCACCAGGACGATTTTGCTCACCGCCTGGAGGGACCGTGCGCACAGCCGGCCGGCCACCTCAGAGGGGACCCAGGGACACCTACCCGCGGCCCCGGGTGCCATCACCACGGCTTGGAAGGAGGAGGAAGGAGGAAGGCCGGTAGCCTAATCCCCAAATAGGGTCCCTAGGGTCCCCACAGCGGTTGGATAAAGCAGGTCCAAGTACAACTCGGCGTGAGCGGTGGAGAGCAGCAATTCAGCACGTTGTACTTCAATTTCAATTGCCATCACCACCATCAGCAGCAGCAGCAGGAGCAGCGGGAGCTCAGAATGCAACTCTGCCTGATCCTTCGCATGCGTCGTCGCTCGGCGGTTCAACCAAGCAGAGGCGGGCAGGTCTTGGCGCGCCCCACCTCGGGGTGCTCGTACGCAAAGTCGATGGCGACGGCGCCCCCCAGGCTCGCCCCCACGAGGACCATCGGCCGGCCGACGTAATCCTTCCACCAGGCGTACAGGTGTTCCCGCTTCTGCTTTGGGCCCAGCGCCCTGGTCACGTCTTTGTCTGCAGTCGGCGAGCGGCGCGGCGAGTTATCTCCCGGCGCTGCCTGTTTGCTGGGACTTGCTATAGCTGCCAAGCAACTCTTAGGAACCCTCCTTGTAAGCCTCAAATTGGGCTTGCATGCAACACCCGCTGTAGTTCCGCTGCGGTTTTATCTACATTTGACCTCTGACAGTCAGGGTGGGTTCTCATTTTCTGCAGTTTGCTTCTATCATCGCGTCGGTACCCGTACGTAGGCAGGTTTCACAGGGTCTCCAGCTCAGGGGATCAAGAGCTCAGGAAGGGACGGCGCACCAAAGCCGGTCTCGGTGAACCCCCAGCCGATGAGGTCGATCGCCCAGGTGTCGGTGTGCTGCTCCAGCAGGGGGAACAGCCGGCGAAACTCCAGGCTGCGGTCCGCAGCAGAGCGTCGCTCGGGTAAGCCGCAGCCACAGCGTGCAGAGCCGAATGGCGCACCCTTGCCCAGGATGGGCGCGGCGCGCCTGGGGTGTTTCGCACCTGGAGGAGTCGAAGCCGTGCAGCAGCACCACCGGCGGGGTGCTCGTGTGACCCGGGGAGGCGGGGCCCACGCATGCGGTCTGCACGGGGACGTCCTGGGCGGGGAGGGAGACGGGGACGCGCTTCATGCGGGAGACCATGTCCACCGCGGCGGGCTCCATGATCTCCTCCATCTCAACGGGGATGAAGGCGGGGCAGGCCGCCCTGGTCTGCCAAGCCACACACAGCTCAGCCGACAGTGGCAATGCCATGCCACCCACCGAAGGCCCCCCATCAATCAGCGCGCCACGAGCCGATGCGCAGGTACACAGCTGATGACACGAACCGACTCTGTCGACATGGTCGTGTGCAATGGTGCCTACACATTCTGGGAAGGGCACACCGAAGTAGGCACGTGGTGGCGCGTACCGATGCGGCGCCAGTGGCGACTCCCGTGCGCAACACACGCCCGCTGCGGAAGGCGCGCGCGGCAGCGTGGGAAAGAAAGGGTTCAGTACAGTGTTCGTCGCATGCGCTGGCGGTTTCGCTCGCACTGCGGCGACGCTACGCACTCCGAGGAAGCCAGGGGGCGAAATGTCCATGATGCGAAGGAACACTCGCAGTGAGCTGGGCATACCGTCGGTCCGGCCGGCGGCTCCCCTTTGCGGGGGGAGCCCGCGTCGCCACGCCGGATTGGGCGACTTTGGGCGAGGCCGTGCTCAGCCCGCGCAGCATCATGGTACTCGCCGCCTGCATGCCTGCGACGCGAGCGCGGGGAGCTCCGGAAAGTGGAGGCGAAGGGCGGGAACGTGGCGATTCTGTTGACACGAGCTGAGGGGTCGTCCACTTGTGAGACAAGCGCGCACGTGCCTCCGAGCGGGCCCCTGCGGCCGCCAGCGGGGCGCCAACTCGACCCCGATCGAATCCCGGATGATCTCGGCGGGGTCGTCCGCCCATCGTCCGTACGGTACCAACGATTAGTACCTGGGTGCACAGTAGAATTCCGCGCGGACATTTGCTGCTTTTCGTCCGCGGCCGTCGTCGGCCCGGCCGCCCGGTGAACGTGACCGCGGTCGTGGGTCGTGGGGCCGTGGGCCTTCTGGCTGCTGGCCGCGGCCGGCGATCGTATGTCGTCGGAATTATCGTCGCGAGGGGCGCGTCGCAGGAGTCGGTCAACGGGTCCAGTGCCCCGCGGAAGGACGCTGGAGTACCGGCACTGGTACCTACTACCGTATCGGTACCTCTGCCCGTACCGGCAGGAGGCCGAGCAGAAGAAGATAGCGGTTCGGGCAGAAAGCGTTGAGCGCAGGCGCGCAGCAGGGGTGCGGCGCCTGGCCAGAGCATCGCGGAGGAGTCAGCAGGCCGAGTCGGAAGAGTCGGCGGGCTCCTCGGAGTCAGCGGGAGCGGCGATGGGCTATGCGCAGCAGGCGGTAGCGCGGCGCGGCGGTACGAGTACAGGCGGAGGCGGGGGCGGCCCTCCCCCGGGAGTGGGGGCCGCACGTGGCGCCGCGCCGTCGGGCACGTCGCGAGCCGCCGCGGACGCCGCCCCGCCCGAGGGCGAGCAGTGCACGGTGCCGAGCCGAGGCGCCGAGGCGGCTCCGACGGCAGCACGTGCGGGGGCGGCACGGCGCAGCAAGACGCCGCCCGCCGGCAGGGTGGCACCCAAGTCGCCCAGCAGGTGCGCACATGGGTGAAGTGCGCACAAATGGTTTCCCCTCACAGCGGCCCACAGTGGTCTCCCCCGTCGAGCGCCCAATTGCTATGTCCCATGCCCTCTCGACCTCTGCAGCAGGGGCAGCCGCCCTGGCTCCGGCCGGAGCGCCCAGCCTGTGAGTGCCGGACGGACGCCCGGGGGCACCAAGCCGGCAGCGCCAAGCAAGACGCCACCGCCCGTGAAGCTGTCCAGCCTGCTGAGCAAGTTCCCGCAGCAGTTTGACGCCAATAAGGTGCGGCTGGCTCCCTGGTTCCTCGCACCCGTGTGGCGCTATGGTGGACCGGCTCCGACATTGGCCAACCGCCCCAGTCACACACTCATCCCCCCCCCCCCCCCCCCCCCCCCCTCCGCACCCCTCCCTTTCCTTCATCGCTGCCAGGTATCGGTGGTGGAGCGCAACCTCACTGAGATAGACCAGCTGCCCAACCGGTTCAGCAAAATCACGGTGCGTTGGCGCCCGGCCGGCACGCCCCAACTCAACCCCCACACCGCGCCGCCGCGAGACCTGACCGCCCCCTGCCCTGTGGCGCGCCTGGCAATCCCGGCGCAGACGCTGTACGCAAGCAACAACAACGTCGAGGCGCTGCACGGGCTCGCGCACTTCCCGGCGCTGCGGAAGCTGTCGCTGGGCAACAACCGCGTCGGGGACGTGCGGCAGCTGGACGCGCTGGCGGCCGCGTGCCCCGGGCTGGAGAGCCTCATCCTGGAGGGCAACCCGCTGGCCAGCTGGCCCAGCTACCGCGCGCACGTGCTTTGCCGCCTGCCCAGGTGCGCACGCACAGCCTTGACTCGATGTTGCACGCCCATCCGCCGCTTTTGCGACCTGCGGACCAAATTGTGCGGTGCCCAAACGAGGGGGGTTGCTGGTGCGGGCGATCTGACGGCGGCCGGTGCGGCGGTGCCCGGCAGGCTGGCCTCCCTGGATGGGCAGGAGGTGACGGAGTCGGAGCGCCGCAAGGCGCTGACGGCGGTGCGCCAGGAGCAGGGCATGCTGGACATGATGATCAGCAACAAGTGCACGCTCCTCAAGCTGGCGAGCGCCCCCCCTCCCCCCCCCCCACCCCCCTTCCGGCTCCCCTTTGCTTGCCCGCACCCAACGGCAGCGCGATTCTGTCGTCTCTCGGGCCTGGATGTGGAGGCGCTTAGCTTGGGCCCGCTTCACTGTGCGCAGGGCATGGCGGCGCGCCTGCAGGCGCTGCACATCGAGATGCGGCGAACGCTGTTCGGGCGGCTCGGCGAGGCGGAGCTCACCAGCGGCGGCAGCTGCCCTGGCCCCCTGAGCATGCACCGCCTGCTGCAGCTGTGGGACTACGAGGGCGGGCTGTCGGAGCAGGTGAGAGGAGGAACCTGCCGGCCATCAGCTGGACAAGCCTGGCTGTGCATAAAGTTGAGGTCGTGATCTGCCCTGTGGATGGGGCGCTGCAGGAGCGGTACGACCTGTGCGCGGAGGTGCAGGCGGAGGCGAAAGTGATGCGGCGGAGCAGCAAGGGCAGCGAGGCGCCCACTTGGGAGGCCGCGTTCTGCGAGGTCATCACACAGCAGCAGCTGGCCGCCACCAAGCTGCTGGGGCGCATCGAGGCGGCGCACGAGGAGGCGCTGTCGCAGTGGCGCGCGCTGCAGGCCAGGGACCCGGCCAGGAGCCGCGGGGAGCTCAGGTGAGTCGACTCGACGAGCGGCGGTCGACGTGGTCGCGCGGTTGATGGCGATTGGTGTTCTGACAATGAACGCCCCTCTGCCGGGCGTGATCGCGTCGACAGGCGGTCGCAGGAGCAGGGACAGTCCGAGCTGCGGCAGGACCGCGAGGTTATGCTCTCCGAGTTTCGCGAGGCGGCGTTCGACCTGATGGACGGCGTCGTCGAGCAGGAGGCGGCGGCCGCATCGGCGGCGCGGGCAGCGGCGGCCTCACAGGTGCGCCCGGCTGGCTCCTCGGGGGCGGGGGGGGGGAGTCCTCGTCACCACTCGCAGCTGACGACGGGCCGGGCGACCAGGGCTCGATGCCTCCATACTAAAGAGACTCATCTTGCTATTCGCGTCGTCTGCGTCCGAGTGCGCTGTCGGATGAATACTGCTTGTCGAACCCTCTAGCGACGCTACAGGTACCGGTACCGAGGTCGTCACTTCCTCCCCTCCCTGGCCTGACGAAAAATGTAGAATAGTTTTTGGATTTTTCGCTCCGCCTGTGCTGGCCAGTCGGGGTAAAATCGCCCAGAGCGTGGGGAAATCGTCGGACGAAATGTGGCCTGTTCGCATTCCGAATGCTGGGGAGTAGAAAAATGGGCTGGAATAAGTTGTTTTCCGCTTTTGTCCGTATTGTACTGTTCGAGTTTTAAAATCCCGCCGTCGTAATCGAAAGCGGTTCGAGTAGACAGAAATTCCGCCGTACTGTATCCGTCCGCGTGAACTGAAATAATTAATAAGTCTTTTCGAATTCAAACCGTCGCGGCCGGCGCTCTGAACCGCCGCGAGACCGGCCTCGGTCGTCGGCAAACTCGGCGCGACCCTCAGCACGTGCTGGCCACAGCGTCACCACGCCCCAACCGCACGCCGGTGCGAGGCGTCACCAGAAGCGCCTGAGCAGGCCGGTTTTCTCCACGGATAGGTGGGATGACTGACGGGAGATCTGGCTGATCGCAGAGTGGGCACTCGTCGGGGGCGCGCGGCTCAACGGGGCAGCAGGGCGCGCCCCCGCTCGGCCCAGGCAAAGCCATGCCTTCGCGCGGCGAGCCAGACGCATGGCAGCGCCGAGGCGGAGCTGGCGCGCCGCGGCCGGCGGTGGTCGCCTCCCCGGGCGAGGGGCCGAGAGGGCCGGAGCCACGGCAGCTCACGCTGCAGCCGCACGCGCCTGCGCCGCCGTCCTCCTACGGCCTCAGCGCCTCTTCCTCCACCTGCTCGTTGCCGCCCTTCGCCGCGGGGCAGCCGCCGGGCATCGCTCCGTACCTCGGCCCCCGCGCGCCGCCGCCCGCCCCGGCGCCCCCCGCCGCCGCGAACCCCCAGCCGCTGGTGCCCTACCGGCCCCTGGCTGCCGAGAGGGCGACCCAGGCTGCCGCGCCTCCCCCGCCGCCTGTGGCTGCCTCCGCGCCATCCAGCAGTGGCAGTGGCACCGGCAGCAGCAAGGCTGGCATGGCGGCGCTGCTGTCGCAGGTCAGCCGGCTGCAGGCAGACCTCGACATGCACATGCAGGTGAGGAAGACTACGCCTCACCCCCCCCCCCCCCCCCCCCTTTCCAAACTCATTGTCACTGCAGGTGAGCTTGCCCCCCCCCCCCCCCCCCCCCCAATATCTCTCCTGCAGGGCGAGATGCACCTGCAGTCGATCAACCTGCAGCTGCGGCGCATGCTGGAGACGACGCAGGACAAGCTGAGCGCCGCGTCGGCGACAGAGCTGGAGCTCAGCCGCGCCGGCAGCGATATCCAGGACATCCAGTCGGAGATGGAGGGCGCAATGCAGGTGGGGGGAGCTTACTCAGGGGGCCTCGCTGTCCAATGCGCAAGTGGCGGCCACGGTGCACGGGCTGACGGAGGGTGGCCGGCTCCCGCGGCGGTGCGGTGCGGTGCGGTGCAGGCTCAGCGCCGTCTGGAGGCCCGCGCGGAGCGGCTCACGGAGGAGAAACGGCAGGCGGAGGTACGGCGACGGGGAGGAGAGTGGAGCTGGGGGGGAGGGGGGGGGGTGAGAGAGGAGCACCTTCCGGTGGGGCTCATGGCTGAACTGGCATCGGGCCTCCTTGCAGGCGGCTGCCCGGGAGGCGGCGGCGGCGGCGGTCGCCGCGGAGAAGCTGGCGGAGGCTGCCATACGGGTGCGCCCCGCCCGCACATCCACCCAGCAACCGTATTACTTTCTGGCACGTCTCCAAGTGGGCTGGCATGCCATCCACGGGTGCCTACGCGGTGATAAGGACACTGCGATTGAGCACCCGCCCAGCTTGTCAGAGGTCAAATACGGACTAAACTTTTGCCGAGCTATAGCGGATGTTGCACGCAAGCCCAATCTCAGGCTCATAGTCAGGGTTGCTACAGGCCCGTGACGACCCTAAATGGAATTCTCGCTATGGATGCTATATGGATGCTGGCTTCGCAGCAAACTTGGGTGTGATGTGGACCTACGCCGCGGGTGGTTGGGCCTGATTGGCCGCCGCCTCGCTGCCGGCAGGAGCGCGACCGGCTCGCGGCGGAGATGGAGGCCGGCAAGCAGGCGGGCAGCAGCGCGGCCGCGACGGAGCTGCTGTCGCAGCAGTTTCTGCTGCAGGCGGAGGCGGAGGAGCTGAAGGCCGTGAACCGCAGCCTGGAGGCGGAGCTCAAGGTGCGCGCGCTCCCCGCCCGGGCCGCTCCGCCGCGCCCATTGGCCCCTGGGGAAGCGACCGCCGCCGTTGGTTTCGGAGCAATGCAGGCGGATTTTCCCATGGGCGGTGCCGTGGCAGAACGGCGCATGTTGTGTGATACCCCCTGCCGGTGCCGACGCCCCTATGGCCACCCTTACAACAAGACCCGGATTGGGGTTGCGCGCAAATTCAAGACGTTACAGAGTGCTAGCCTGCTGCTCTCTGCCGCCCGGACTATTGCCATCCCTACCCGCTGTGGGAACACGAGGTGTATTACAGCTCAGGCTACCGGCCACCCTCTCTAGTCTCCAAGCCCCTCCTCCGTCCACCACTCGCGCAGACTGAGTTGATCTGAGGGCGTTCTTTCCTTAGCTTTATGGGAAACACATAGCGTAATCACAGGTCAAGCTACCGGCCTGCCTCCTGCGGGGCCCAGCCCCTCCGCCTTCATGCAGCTTGCGGCTGCCCCTCAATTATGCTAAGCATGACGTGACGGCTTCTCCTTTTTATCCGCGGCCAGTTAATCTTAGAGCTCCGGGCGGCCTCTGGTTGTTTAGTCTGTGGGACGCAAACTTCGACCCGTTGCCCGGGTATCTCGCGTGCAACCTATACGACCAGTTGCGGTAGTTTCGTCTGCATTTGGCCCCTGACAGGTAGGGCGGGCTATCATTCGCCGTGTTGTTACGATCGCGCCGGCACCCGTCGCCGGATGTTCCCGGCATTCACCGCCTTTCCGGCGCTTCCGCGGCGCAGGAGAGCAAGACCGAGGCGGCGCGCGTGCGCGAGCTGGCGGCGGCGGTGGAGCGGCTGCAGGCGGAGCAGGCGGAGGCGGCCGCGCTGCGGGGGGAGCGGGACGCGATCCAGCGCCAGGTGCGGCGGCCGGTGCGGCCGATATGCGGCCCGGGGCGGACCGCGGAGTCGCCGGCTCGGAGTGTGGGCGGCGGGCAGCGCCACTGGAGCCGTGACAACTGCAGAAGATCCCGGACCCCGGTGTGGGCTGAACCCCCCCCCCCCCCCCCCCCCTCCTCCTTTGGGGGTGTCGTCTGCGCAGTGCGTGGAGCAGAAGCGCTTCCTGGCGTGGCACGAGGCGCGCACAATGGAGCTGCAGCTGGACCTGGAGCGGCAGGTGGCGAAGGAGCGGCTGCAGGGCGACGTGGAGCGGCTCGGCGCCGCGGCGCTGCGACGCCGGGTCTGGCGCCGCTTCAGGTGTGGACACGGCATCCCGGCGCAGGGTGGGGGGGGGTGGGGGGGGGGGGATACTGCCCTGTGGGTCGGAGCTCAGGGGCGCCCTCATCCGCCCAAGGCCATCCACCCGCTCCCGGTCACCGCCTGTGACGAGCGGGATGCGGAGACGGCAGAGTGAGGCGGGAACTGACCGCAGCGGGTGCGCCCGGGCGCTCAGGGAGGGGGTCCGCCGCAGCGCGCGGCTCACGGAGCTCAAGGCGGCCGCGGAGGAGCGCGCCACGACGCGGCGCGCTCAGCGCTGGCTCGCTCGCTGGCGCCTCGCTGCCGCGCGCACCCAGGTAACCCCCCCCCCCCCCCCCTTCTGGCCTTACTTCCCGGGCTCCGTGGTCCACCGCCTGGCGCCACTTGCATGGGGCGGCACCTGACACCGCGCGTGCGTCCTCGCGGTGCGGTGGGCCTGGGCAGAGAATGGAGGTGATGGCGCGGGGGCGCGAGCACATGCTGCTGTCGTGCGCCTTTGCGGGCATGCTCTCCGGCGTGGCGATTGCCAAGGTGGGGCCACAGACCCCCCCGCAGCCCTCCCCCCCCCCCCCCCCCCCCCCCCCCGGGCCGGGCAAGAACACCGCAGTTGAGAACCCGCCCCGGCTGTCGTAGCTTACGACAAGGCGAAAGTGTAGCGGAGTAATGGGAGGTGTTTCTACAGGGCGGATGAAGGCCCCACCCGAGGCTATTAGTCCTTTGTGTTTTTTTTCTTGGATCGTCCGCACTCGTTTGTTTCTACACGTGTTTATGCATGTGGCGCTGCGATCGGGTATTCTCCATCACGTGTGAGCACTTGCATGCCGTGGTGCTGTCGCACAGATATATCCGCGCCGCCGCCGTCAGTGGCGGGGTATCCCGGCGTATGTAGACGTCGGATTCGCGCGACCGGGTGCGCGCCCTGCTGCTGCTCACTAGCTGCTCACCGCGCAGTCGTGCATCGATGATCACTTTTTGAATGATGAGTCACGGGGGGGCTCGTACGGTATCGAGGATTGTACAGAAATCAAAGGCCCTACCTGAACTATATAAAGTACGATGTATCATCGGAGTTATTAGCTGCGCACCTGTAATGCCGGTGACCGGGCACCGTTCGGCTTAAGAGCTCGGCGAAGAGTGAAGGGAGACTACTGATAATCTGGGGGAGCCAAGGACGAGGTCGTCCGAGCCGGAATTCCGACTTCCACGCCTGTGTGGAGCACTCGTCGTAGGCGGGATCCTTGCACCGCGTCGAGAGGTACTAATCCGCCACAGTGACGGGCGAAGACAGTAGCGGAGTGGTACCGGTGATGCGCGAGCGTCAGCAGCGACACGCCGTAGACGGCGTTGACAGCGGGCGCTTTGGCGGCCGGATCACCCGCACAGTGCGACCTCGATATCGCCGCGCCGGTCGTCGCTTTCCCAACCGGCACCCTCGCTACTCTGGGTCTGACATGGAGCGCTTCGCGAACCCCCTCGAGGGCAACAAACACCGACTTCGGCTAGCTTTGGGCGTTGATGCTGCGCGGAGCTGAGTGCGCGATGCCTTCCCGCACCTGCGCAGGCCGGCGCCGCCAACTCCCGCGCCGCGGATCGCCTGTTCCGACGGCGCGCCTGCGCGAGCGCCTTCCGCGCGTGGCGGCGCTCCGCGGCGGCCGCGGCGCAGGTGGAGGAGGCCGCGCTCCCCTTCAGCGTGGCGGCCCACTGGGCGCGGCGCGCGGCGGGGCGCGCGCTGGCGGCGTGGCGCGCGTGGCTTGCCGAGGTGGCGCGCCCCGAGGCGGTCAAGCGCGCGTGGGCGGCCACGCACCGCTCGGGCGTGCGGCAGCGTTTGGCGTTTGCTTGCTTCCGGGAGGTGCGTGGCCTCGGTCCGTCTCTTGTCTCGGACTCCCCGTCTTTGGATGTGTGTCTTTATGTGTATGTGGGGGGGGGGGGGGGGGGGGGGGGGGGCTCATTCACAACCTCTTGATGCAACATGCATGTCGCCTGACTTGACTTTGCGGCATTCTGTTCATAGCGCCAACATTGTTGCTTGTGTGGGCATAATTTGCCTCCTTTTAGTAAGCAAGAGGGGATGTTCCTTGAGCCTCTATATACGCAGGGAACCGGAGATGGTCCATCGCCGGTGATTCCTTTCCTGATTGGATCTGTGCGCGAGTGGCGCGGAGCGACCGACTGCTGCATGTCACTGCCTGCTGTGCGGCGCAGGCCGCCCGCCGCGGCGTCCTGAAGCGCATCAACGCGCGCCTCGCCGCGTCGCACCGCGCGCTGGCCGTCCTGACCCGCTGGCGCGCGGGCGTGGCGGAGTCGCGCCGCGAGCGCGCCTGCGCCGAGGCGGCGTCGCTCGCGCGGCGGCGCTCCCTGCTGGCGGCCGGGCTGGGCGGGCTGGCGCAGGCCCGGGCGCGGCGCTCCGCCAAGCAGGTGGCGGTCGCCTTGGCGGAGGGCCGCCACAGGGACGGGCTGCGGCAACGCGTAAGCCTGGCCTCCTCTGCTGTGACTCCGCCCGACTGGTATTGGACCGGCAGCTGACGGCGCGCCTCTCGGCTCCGCAGGCTCTGGCTGCCTGGCTGTCGGCGCTGTCCCAGGCGCGGGCGGACCGCACCCTCCTGCTCCACCTGGACTCGCACCTCCTGGCGCGCGACGCGCTGGCGGCCCACATGTGCGCCCGCCTGGCTGGCGCCCGGCGGCGCGAGGCCGCCCGCCTGGCGCTGCACAGCTGGTGGTGGGCGGCGCAGATGCGGCGGCAGCAGGCGCGCGGCCTCCGGCGCGCGCTGCTTGCCGCGGCTCGCCACCAGCTGCGCCGCCCCTTTGCCGCCTGGCGCCGCCTCC
Organism: Tetraselmis striata; assembly: GCA_006384855.1. NCBI lineage: Eukaryota > Viridiplantae > Chlorophyta > Chlorodendrophyceae > Chlorodendrales > Chlorodendraceae > Tetraselmis > Tetraselmis striata. The sequence continues at coordinate 195,175 of VCJN01003253.1, read as the reverse complement.
GCCACTCGTCCGCCAAGCAGCTCGCGGCGCAGGTGAGGCCCGCCCCACCCGTTTGTCGACGGTAGCATGCGCTGTGTTGAATCGAGTATGAGCTTGAATTTAATGTTTTTTTTCCGCGCCGACTCACGGCTGCGGTCGGTGCCTCTCGTGCGCAGCTGCACGAGCAAATGACGTCCTTGGCCACGTTGGAAGCCGAGAACCGAGCCTTGAGAGGGCGCGCGGACCAGGTGTGTTGCCTCCGCCCCCCTGCGCCCCGGCCTGCTCGTCGAGTCGTCCGAGAATATGATGCCGACGGCGCGTAGATCTTGCAATGAGACGTCGGTGTATTCTGGCTAACCATAATGTCGTGTCGAGGCCAGGTGGGCGCGGACATGGCGGCGGAGGTGGCCAAGGGCGAGGCGCGGGAAGGCACGATAAGCCAGCTGGCGCGCGACCTGGACGCGGCGCTGAACGAGTCGATGACGGTGGAGGCAGGCCTCCGCGACGAGCTGGAAGCGGCGGCGCGTCGCATCGCGGCGGCGGAGGACCACGCGGCCGCGGCGCGCGAGGAGGAGGCGGCGGCGGTGGGCGCCGCGCAGGTGCGCCTCGCGGCGGCGCGCGCGGAAGCGGAAGACCTGGCGGGCCGGCTGACGGAGTCGGAGCGGCTTCTGGAAGCGTGCGAGGCGGCGCTGGAGGAGGCGACCTCCAAGCTCGAGGCGCAGGTGCGGGCGCTCAGTACGCCAAGCGGAAGGCCGACTCTCTGGGGAGACCGCCTCACAGAAGTATTTACTAATATGTGATCCTCGTAGGGATTGCTATGTCAAATGCATGCAGACCTTCTACGAGTTTGTACATAAATAGCGTCTGCTGACCGAGTGCTGTGTTGTGTGCGGGATGTCAGGCGGCGGAAGCGGCAGGCCGTGCCGAGGTCGAGGCCCTGGTGGCAGACCGACAGGGCGCTGTCGACGCACTTGGGCGTCGCGTCGAGGAGCTGCGCGGCGCGCTAGCCTCCCGCGACGCGGCGGTGGCAGAAGCTCGCGACGAGGCGGAGGCGGCGCGCGCCCGGGCGGCCGCGGCGGAGGACGACGCGGCGGCGGCGCACCTCGACGCGGAGGAGGCGCGCAAGGAGGCTGCCCTTGGGCGCGCTGCGCTCAAGGAGCTGGACCACCTGCGAGAGCAGCTGCGGGTGCGCATCCCATACATCACCGCAATGGCTACTATATGTAAACCGCATTTGCACAACATAACGCACACCACAGATTGCATACACAATTGGGTTACACACACATATGTATGTATGTATGTATGTATGTATGTATGTATATACATATATATATATATATATAGCCCGGTATATATACATATATATATAGCCCGGTCCCGGATGGCCTCGACATCGCCAACGTCGCTCCAACTGACAGAATGCTCGGATTCACCTCGTGGGCACCTGGCCGACCACTTTATCGCAGGACACGGAGGCGCAGGTGGACAGGTACCGCGCCGAGGCCGCGGCGGCGGCCGTGGCGGCCAACCGCGCCGCTGCCGCCACAAGGCTAACGGAGCGCAACGAGAGCTACAGGTGTGCCAGGCCCGAGCCCTCGAAAGGCTCCCCTTCCCCCGCAGTGCTTTGATAACGTACAGCAAACGGCACTCCGATATTTGCCCGTTTAGGGAGCTCGGAACGATCCGATTACCGTCACTCGTAGTTCTTGGGCGTGACGACGACGACGGCTCGTGTTCGACGACCGTGCGGTTTGTCGGCTACCGTCACTGTGGCGGTGCTGGCGGATTACACTGGCCGGGCAGCGGTGTGCTCCGTCAGTAACACAGGGTGCCACCACGCTGTCGCGCAGGTCGATGCTGAACTCGGCATCGCGCGAGGGCGCGTCCCCGCCCCGGTTCTGGTCTCACAGTCCCAGCGATAGAGCCGAGCGTGACGACGCCAACGCCCACCGGCAGCACGACGACAGCGGGAGAAGCGGCAGCCCGGATGCCTCCGACGTCGGCACGAGCCGCCTGGCTGCGGGCCAGCAGCGCTCCCGAGCCACCGCCATTATGGCCACCGTCTTCGGCGGCGACGACCGCAGCGGCGAGGCCGAGCTGAGTCTCGTGCTGCCGACCCCGGCGCGGTCTGGGGGCGAGTTTCGCGAGGACCGGTGCTCGCAAGGCGGCGAGCCAACCCGAGCGCTGTCCAGCAACACGGCCGCGATCCTCAACACCGGCGCCGCCGCGTCTCGCGCTACGCTCCTCGCCGCGCCGGCCAGTGCGGCACCCTCCACAACGGCGACAAGCGGCGGCGTGTACGGCGGCGGCGGCGTCAGCGGTGGCGGCGGTGGCGCTGCCGCCATTCTGAAACAGCCCGTCTCCCCGCCGGCTGAGGGCAAGGAGAACCGGCGCTCCGCGGATGCGCCGCTGATGCTCTGGCACGACTCGCACGGGGCAGCTGTCGCAGTGGTTGGCCCACAGGTGCGGCGCGTGCCTGGACACCCGCACATGGTCGTGCCGTCTTCTCGGATACAGTCGTAGAATAACACCGAGAAGATGTGTGTGAATACAATCAGCGAAGGTATTCATAAATTACGCAGGGTATTACGTAAGGAAAATGCGTATGCTTACGTAATATTACATACATCGGTAGTAGTATTTAGTCGCAGTCCCGAAATTTGCCGATACACTATTCCAATAAGAAATCACGATTGCGCATTCAGCGGTGTTCTTGAAATTATATTATGTTCAATAACATATTGTAATTAAACTGTGAATTGTTGTTTAGCAGTTAATATACCATATGATATGCGCCATGGAATGATACATCAGTGATTAATCGTCGTCAGTACTCACCGGCGGACTTTGCTCTATACTATTGGTATAATAATGGTTATACTTAACATTAGCTAATCCTGGTATTACCTTGTTATCAATGGCGGCCTTACCGTTCATGTGGATGATACTGACGTATGTTACTGCTGTGTTGGCTTTCGCTGCAGCCGCCGCGCAGGAGCTCGCCCGCCAGCAGCAGCAGCCTGGGCTGGCGGGAGCCGTCGCCCATCGCCGGCGGGGCGCTGGTGCCGGCGGAGCCCGACGACGTCAGCGCGGTGTCGTCCGCGGACGTGGCGGCGGCGAGCAGCCTGCACAGCGAGATCGCGCAGCTGCAGGCGCGCATCGCGCAGAGCGCCGCGGCGCAGTCGCCGGTGGCGTCCCCCAACCGCTTTGCGCTCGGTAGCCCCCTGCGCTGAGGCGTGGCGGCCCCCAGTCTCCGTACCGGTCGAATATGTTATTACACGGCGGCGTTTACTCACATCACGGGCATACTGTGGTGGCCAGGAGGAAGGACGCAGCCCCCCGCGGCCGCTGTAACCACTGTTCATACTTACGTTTCAAGTGGCGACACGGGAGGGATGGCGCTGCTACTCGCACCAGGGACCCACCCCGTCTGCCAGGGCCCCTGCACTGTGCACGCGCGCATCAACTGAGCCCACCCAGCTGAGTGTTCATACTACGGGCCGCACCTGCAGTGCGCGTGCATCGTTCCTTCCATTGGAACTTACCAGTATTCGAAATTTTTAATAGGTAAATGTTTAATCAATGTTTTTGGAAAGGTGTAGTGACAGTGGCAGCGGCGCGGCGGTTTTCCGCGCTACGGTGGCGGTCTGTGCGCGCGGAACGCGCCCTTGTCGAATACTGTATCACCTGGAGCAAACGAAGTAGTAGTAGCAGCCTGTTCTTTTACAATGGAAGTTTTACTACCGGCAGCCACTAGTGCCTCGGGGATATTTGTTAGATATATCCAACATTTGTTGTACATATCACACAAACTTGAGAGGCCCAAATGGGATCATGCCAAACATAGTTAGAGCATTTCAACTGGCCTACGGGGGGCCTAAAGGGCCTGTCTTAATATCCCCCGGGATACATAAAGCATACCGGCCGCCAAAAAGTGGTCAACACCGTTTTGCCGTTTTCAAACTTTTAAAAATATTCAAACTCGCTCACCCACCTGTTCAGCCACCCACACGACGCTATGAGGACCTCCATCACCAAAGGCGCTCGTGTATCAGCCTGCCGAGGCCACATTTTAACCCCTGAGTGGCGACCAGCGTCGGTGCTAGCATGCTCAGCCGTTCGGCAACGTTACCGAGTCCGTCGGTGATGGCAAATGGAGGGTCCGCTGGGACCATGCCCCGGCCGATGTCCAAGAGCCCGACCAGACACTCCGCCGCGAGCAAGCTACTGATGGTCGCACCCCTCCTTCGGCTGCCTCTGCGCCACGAGGTCAAGTGACTGCCGTCGGCCCTTTCGTGCCGCCCCGCCCTGCCGCTGCTGCTGATGCGAGTGCGAGTGCGCTGGGTGGCAGTCGCGTTACAGGCAATGTCGTTCCCGACACCCGCACCCACACAGAGATCCCGTCCATCCTTGCGAACTCTTCCCCAGCCTCTATCCCAACCACCGAGCCCCTGCCTGCCGACAACCTTGACATGTCTGCCGAGTCGCAAGGCAGCCAGCCAGGGCTGGAGGGAGACCTGGCGCCATCCCGTCCCGCCGGCCACCGCCTCGCCATCGCGCCCAAGCGCTACCTGGACACCGACGGCCAGCACGCCCCTGGCAACCACGGGCGATACGCGAACGGCCGCAGCAAGCAGTCAAGGTGCTGCCGTTGCTACCGTGACGAGGGCGAGGAGCAATGGAGCTCGTGCTACTGTGTGCAGTGCAACATCACCTTGTGCATGCCCAGCTCGTTGCACAGCCGGGACTGCTGGGAGCACCATCTCCGCTGCGACGAGACCGCCAACCGCCGCCTGAAGCACGCCCGCGCCGGCTAGGGCGGCACACCCCAAGTCCGCCGCCCCGGCTACCGCCCGTAGACCCCCTCCCCGTAGTTGACCCGGGCCTCTGGCCGCGGGATGGTGTATGAGCTTATATCCTGCCAGTTGAGCTGGCTGATGTGGTGGGCGGGTGCGCTCTGTAGGTCCCGCCCGCAGCGCGCTCTTATCGGTACCGGTACAGTCGCGTACCTACCTTTAACAGAAATTTCCCTAATTACCGTACCGGTCCCGGAATGACGATACAACAAAACCATGTTGGATTTATCCTCACATACAAAAGTCCCCGAGGCACTAGGGCAAGGGGGTGCCCCTCGCGGCGCTACTTATGGAGTACGAGTACTAACGACGGCGGCGGGCTCAGTCCTGCTCGGAGGTCACGACCGCGAGCGTGTGGCACGCGCCGCACGCGACGGACTCCACCTCCATCATCGACAGCTCCCGCACGTGCTCCGGCGCGTCCACGCGCCCCGTCTTGCCGCACTTGCCGCCCAGCCCCAGCTGACCCATGGTGCAGCGCCCCCACGTAAAGAGCGCGCCGCTGTCGGTGACGGCCGCGCTGTGCCAGGTGCCGCACGCGGCGCTCTTCACCTTGGCGGCGCCGGACCTGAAGGGAAGGGGGTACGCGGTCGACTTCAGACCGTCGTCGAAACAAAGATCGCCGACTCTTAAAATTAACAGCTGGCTTCAAACCGGTTACGACGACGACGTCGCCGACCGTGGCAGCGACGACGACGACAGCAGCGGCTACGGCAACCTGCCAAATTCAGTGGCAAGGCGAACATAGTTGTACCGTACTTGATGATAAATGCGCCCAGTGGAAAAGGTCACAACGAACTCGACAAACATGCGACGCGTACATTTGTCATAGTGAAAGACGCGCAGCACGATGCGTATTTGTCGGCGCATTTATATCGATGAAAATAATGTGTGGCACCTGTGGCAGGTCTGGTTGGCAAGTGAGTTGCAGCGGGCGTGGTTGAGGATGGGTGGCGTACCTGCTGCCCGCCGCGCCGCCGCCCGGGATGGTCACCAGGCCCGGCACCTTGGCTAGGCCCTCCGACTTGCGGCCGCCCAGGCCGAGCTGTCCGTAGTTGTTGAGGCCCCATGAGTAGAGGGAGCCGTCCTCCGTGACAGCCATCGAGTGATAGCCGCACGCGGCCGCCGACTTGACCTTCTTGCCCTGCAGAATGGGGATGGCCTGTCGAGAGCGCGGCGATCCGGGAGAGGCAACAGCGGAGTGGCGTCAGACGACAGCATTGTCGACTCGCAATATTACGGTCTGGCTCGTAATTAATTGTCGCAACTGCGACCAGTCGACTGTGCTGTCGACCAGTCGACTACGCTGTCGGTCTCGTGGGCTGGGCCCTCTGCGAGCGCGCACGCAGAGGCGCACCTGCGGCAGCACGCGGTCCATGTTGTCGCCCACGCCGAGCTCGTACTCTCGGTTGTAGCCCCAGCCGAAGATGTCGCCACGCGCGGTGACGGCGAGGCTATGGTACTGCCCCGCCACCACCGCCACCGCCTGCTCCTCCTGCAGGTAGCTGATCAGCTGCGGGCTGGGCTTGTCCTTGTGGTCGCCGACGCCCAGCTGGCCGTAGAAGTTGCGCCCCCAGGCGTACACGCGCCCGTCCGCCGAGAGCGCCAGCATGTGCGCGTAGCCGACGGAGACCTCCACGATGTGCGCGTCGATGTGGATGCGCTGCGGCACCTCCACCGCGCTGCTGCTGAAGTCGCCCTTGCCGAGCTGCCCCGCCTCTGTTTTCCGACAGAGAGGGGTCGGGGGAGAGGTTGGGGGGAAACGACGAGTAAAGTCGACAATTGAACGACGATAGGATTGTACGGCACGCGCCGGGGCTGTCGGAAGGGCCGATATCGTACCGTTGAGTCCCCACGTGAAGACTTCGCCCGCGTCGGTGACGGCGGCCGTGGCGAACTGGCCCGCCGCCAGCTGGCGCACGTGCTGCTTGGCGAGCCAAACGTTGCGCGCGGGGATGGCGCTGCCGCCGCTGACCTCGCCGATGCCGAGCTGACCGAACGCATTCCAACCCCACACCACCACCTCGCCCGCGCCGCTCAGCACCGCGCTGTGCCCCTCGTACATGTACGCGTATCCGCCCGCCGCCACCTGCTTCACCGCCGCCACCTCCTGGTTGCGCAGCACCACCTCCGGCGCCATCTGGGGTGAGTGGGACGGGTCGGCCAGTTGGGTAAGATGGGACGGGGAAATCATAGATACGGCTGCGCTCTTTTTAATACGAATCATTTACTTAGTAGAGGAGGGTGATACGGGTGGGGCCGGGAGGGGGGGGGGGGGACCTTCGGCGTCTTGGTGGCGCGCATCCCCATCTGGCCGACGTTGTTTTTGCCCCAGCCCCACACCTCGCCGCTGGGCGTGACGGCGAAGCTGGTGCAGGAGCCGGCGCCGAGCGCGGCCATCTTGAGGCCGCTCAGCGGCTTGAGCTCCGCGGGGCGGCCGCGGGAGGAGGACTCGCCGAGGCCCAGCTGGCCGACCAGCCCCTAACGTCAACGAGATGGTGAATCAATAATCTACTACGAGTAGCAGCGCTATCTTGGTTAGGCTCGGCAACTACTCGACATTCGGCATTGACGCTGAAATATTCCCGGCATACATATATCGAAAACTCCGAGGTAATAGTGGGGGGGGCGTATACCTGCCCCCACGCGTGGACCTGGCCGTCCTTGGCGATGCCGAGCGAGTGCGCGCGACCGGCAGCCAGCGCGACCCAGTGCACGGTCGCCTCTACCTGCGCCGGAGGCTGCCGTGGGTGCTGTTTGCCGCCGGTGCCGAGCTGCCCGGCCGAGTTGTCGCCAAACGCCCACAGCTGCCCCTCGCTCGTCAGCGCGAGCGAGTGCGCCGCGCCCGCCACCACCTACGGCACCGCCACGACACCGGGTGAAACGATGCGTGCTCAGGGTTCTTCTTTAGGGTTTAGGGTTTTACCCACAACTCTGCTGCCCTACTCGTCGATCAGCAACATGGGGCGCGGGGGGCGTCGGCCCACCTGCGCGACTTTCTGCCGCGTGAACGGCGTCACCAGCATCGGCTTAAGTGCGTCCCGCGTGCCGGCGACCTCGATGCCTGCTCGCCAGAGGGAATGTATGTAGAGACAAAGCAGCAATCAGCATATTGGCAACCTGGACCGCGCCCCCTCCTCCTTCGTTTATCGGCAGGGCCCAATATGACCTCAATACCGGTATTATCAAATGCATTTAGCCGTTCTGTGCGTTTTGAGGACGAACTTAACAGTCTATTCAAATGGAAGTTCTGCAATATGTTATAGAATAACATAAAAATATAATAGGAAAATGTGTTAATAGTTTTGATAATAAGTTTGAAAGAAAACTGACAGATACATCTCAGTCGTATTGCGATTCGAATTCGGAAAGCACTAAGGACAATGTTTCAGTTTGTGTTGCCCGTGTATTTAAGAAAAGTAGACGTGCGGTGCTTAAAATTAGATAGCGATACAGGAATACGGACCGATGCACAAGAATAAAATAACGACTTAAATCCTACTGGCCGAGCTCCGCGTTAGATTTTCACGCGTAAGGTAGTCCTTGCATATAAATATAACTCAAGGCGCAGTCAAGGCATGTATACACTGGTGAGGATTACATAGCGCGTTTGGTATAAGCATTGCAGACATTAATCCACGTAATCCTTACTACTGCGTCTAACAAGTGTATTACAATGAAACTTCAGGAATAATTAGAGAATCGGATATAAAATACCAATACATATGCAAAAAATTGAAATAAACGCTGGAAGGGTGGCAAAACACGACCAGGGCCCGCCGTCGAATTCTGCCATATGCGCGGCAGTTGTATGAGGTCGCGTAAAACATGTATCATCCCTCAGCAGATTGCGTGTCGCAGATACAGGGCTCCGTTGGTTCGTGATTGCGGGGCGCCGCACCGAGCTGCGCCGCCCTGTTGTGCCCCCACGCGTAGAGCTCCCCGCCGTCCGTGAGCAGCAGCGAGTGGTGCGCACCGCACGCCACGTGCGCCACCTTGAGCCCGGCCGGCACCGCCACCTGCGCCGCGCGGCAAAGCCAAGGGAAAGCTGAGCCCACTGCTCAGCGCGGGGGGTGGGCTATAGCCGCCTCGAGGGCATCGGGACGGGGCGCCGAGGACGGGAATCGTGGGGAGCTCACCATGACGGGTGAAAACCCGTAAACCCTAAACCCAGAAACCCTAAAACCCTTACAAATAACTGCAAGGCAAGAGTGGGGAGGCAACCGGATGCATTCACATGGACTCCGATCGTGCCGCGCCAGGCGACATGCTAACTCCACAGAACGGAGCCCCCCCCCCCCCCCCCCCCCCCGCCCCCGGAGATGGTCTTGCATCGTTGGTCTGCGCTCACAGGGGCATCGGCAGCCACAACCAACGTACGCATGCGCCCAGACCCATCGGCACATGCGCGCGCGTGTATCCACCAGTATCCGACTGTGCATGTATGCCCACCCGTACATGCTTCTGCACTGCAAGCTAGGTGGGACCCACAACCCGACATGCTCCCCCGGCCGCCTCAACCCTCACCAGCAGCCACCAAACACTGCGCGGGCGGACTTCCGGCGTGGGTCAGTGGCGGCGGGAACCTGCACACCCTAGTCCGCACTCCTAAACTACGGGCCGACGTGAGCAGTGCGTCGGGACGTCCTGTGAGCACTGGAAATCCGGCAGCGCCGCAGACCGTGGCTTCCTCAGGTGTTCGCATTAATGCACACTTTAGAGGGGAGAGGAGGTTAAGGGGAAGGGGGGGGGGACCTGGACGGGCTTCTTGCTCGGCTTGCGGTCGTCGATGCCCAGCTGACCAAACCTGTGCGCCACGCGGGATCCACCGCGGTGCGTCAGCAGAGGGAAAGAGCGGGGGCTTGGTGCCAAGCGGGGCCAGCGGACACAGAGAAAGGGAGAGAGAAAGAGGATAAGAGAAAGAAGGATGGATCAGCGAGGCGCACTAAACTGAACGAGTGGAGAAAAGAGGGGGAAAGGGAGGAGAGGCGCAAACGTAGGAAGCACACACGCGTCTATGGTACTCGCGCACCGTTACATAAATTTATAAAAACATATATATGTATATGTATATGTGTGTGTGTATACGTGTAAATATGTAATGATGCGCGAATACCACATATATTCATACATATATCCATTACAGAGAGGGGAGGAGAGAGGGAGCCGGTGGGGGGGGGGGGGGGGGGGGGATAGACAGCATAGGCTCCGGGGCACGCCGAACAGCAGAGGTGCATAGACCTGCGTGGGTGTGGGAAGTAAACCGGGGGGGGGGGGGGGGGGGGCGTACGAGTTGTCGCCCCAGGCCCACACGGCGCCAGCGCTGGTCCACGCCACGCTGTGTTGGTAGCCCGCGCACACGCCCGCCACCTTCTCCGACCCAAACGTGTCGATCTTCACCAGCTGCGGCGTGGCAAACTGCAGAGAAAGGGGCGCGGTGGGAGCAGTGGGGCCAGGGCCAATCAAGAGGGGCTTGACGATCCATTCTCAAATTGAGACCCTCGTCGTCGTTGGGTTCCTACCTAAAACGCAAATGTGACACACTCGGCTGCCCGTGTACCGCATACATGGCCATGTGTGCGGCAGCCTGCATATGTATGACACGCCGAGCTTTTGCGGTTGCTTTCATTTGTTTCTCGTAGCCTTGGCTGCGATCCAGGAGGTCGCTGGCTCGATTCCCTTATTGTAGTTCGGATTATCGGTCGTCCATGGATGGGACGGGATGGAATGTTAGCTGTACTCGTTCCGATGCCAGTGGTTGAAACTCGTACATCGCGATATGCTGGGCTGCCCGTGTAGCGGATATACGGCTATGTATGCGGCTGCCCGAAGATGTATGACATGCAGATCTTTGAGGTGTCAATGCAGCTCCATGTAAGGCCCTCTCTCTCTCTCTTTAACTCTGCTCCCTGTTCCAGCGATGTGACATTGATGATTATTCGTACCGTTGTGCCGCCACAAATATAGAAGACGGGCACTACGCCCTGCGGATAGGGAGCCGGCCTTCGAAGGGCTGCATGCTCCGGCCATGCCGACCCTAACGGGAGCAGCCGGCCCGATGCAGCGGGTTCATGTAGCCGGGCTATAAGACCGCTGGCACGGCTCGCGCGGGAACAAAGTTGCGAGAAGTTTCAAGTTTGAAATACACTGAGCGCCCATCACACATATCACACATATATACACACAATACATGCACATCGGAGCAGCTGTCGGTGGTGGGAGCCAAGCCTGCCACACGCGCTCTCACGACGACAACACCTCTGCGCCGTCATCCGGAGGGCCGGGGAGCGAGGTAGGGGCGGCGGGGGGGGGGGGGGGGGGGGGAGGGGTGAGGACGACACCCCTCTTTCTTAGGTTTCGGGACATGGCCTTTCGAGGGCTGCACACTACGCGCTTATGTACTTAGTGGACCCCGTGCGCGTTCGTGCCGCCGGGCCGTGAGACAGCTGGCATGTTGAGCATCAAAGACTACGCAGGAACAAAGCAGTTGTAAGAAATTCTGAATTGCAAATGGTGAGAGCGCCCCCGCACCCCTCCCCCCCCTCCCCCCCTCGGACCGTGCCGCCGCCCACCTCGGTGCGCGAGTCCTCCAGCCCCAGCTGGCCGTGCGCGTGGCTGCCCCACGCGTACAGCGCGCCGTCCGCCGCGAGCGCGAGGCTGTGCATCTCGCCCGCCGCCGCCTGGCGCACCTCCAGGTGGTACAGCGCCGCGACCGGCACAAAGGAGTCGCGGTCCGTGTGGTCGCCCGACCCCAGCTGCCCGTACCTGCCCCGCACCGCCCGCCAGCCAGCCGGGGCGGCGCGTGAGTCCATCCCGAGCTGCCTTACCAGAGCTTGACAAAGAATCCTTGTTTTTTTTTGGGGGGGGGGGGGGGCGGGGGGGGGGGGGAGTCACGTGTTGGCGCCTGCGGCAAAGAGCTTCCCGGGCTTGACGATCGCCAGCGTGTGGCCGTCCACCGCCTCGCTGCCGCCTGGACCGCCCAAGGGAAAGTTAAAGAAGGGGGGCCGGGGGGGGGGGGGGGGGGGGGGGGGGGGCTTCAATCGGAGCGGAAACAAAGACGGAGCATGTGGTGAGCGGCATGTGAAGGGGTTAGAAGAGGTTGGTAGCAAGGCGCGGGGGGGGGGGGGGGGGGGGCGGGGGAGGTACCTGCGGTGACGGAGTAGACGTGCTTCCCCTTCAGCAGGCTCACCAGTTCCGGCTTGTGCTGGTCCGCGTAGGTCACCAGCCCGAGCTGCACGCCGGGCGCGGGGTCGATCGGGGTTAGGCGACGGGCTGATGCTGCGAACCTCCCCGCAGGGATGGGGCAATCGATCAAGAAATTGCCACTGTTACACTGATGTTAGAGAGCAGCAGGCAGATTTGTTGAAGTTCTATGAATAATAAAGCACGAACCTGGCAAGAAGCAGCATTAAAGCCAATTGTTGGCTTAAAGGGTGGTGCAGGGTGTGACGGGTTTTCGGAAACCCCCGACGACCCCCCGATCGGCGCGCACCTGCCCCGCGTTGTTGCGCCCCCAAGCGTACACCTCGTGCGTGGCGCCGCCGGACGAGCGTGCGCTGGCGCGGGCGCTGGCACTGGCGCCGCTTCCGGGAGCCAGCAGGCAAGCGAGGGCCAGCACCGCCAGCAGCCGCGCCACAGGCGGGCGGGGCAACGGCCGGAGCCGCATGCTGATGTGCCGACCGCTGACTGTGGTTAGGGTCTTAGCCCTAGGGAGCGCCGCGTCCCGCGGGTGTGCCAGATAGAATGGGTGCCCGTGGGAGGAACAAGGCCAGGGGGCAGGCGGGGTTCGGCAGGGATGTGGTTCCGCTGTTGGTGGAAGCAGTTGTGATACTGGTCGTATGTCGGCTTCGTGATGAGTGACGGGTACAAGTACCGCCAGCAGGTAGCAGGGCGCGATAGGCGGTACAGGGTAGTCGCTACCTGCTGGTACTCGTACTGGTGTGAATTACAAAAGGCCAGCAGTAAAAACTCCACTGCAAAAAGCAGTAATAAACCTGGTACCGGTACTGTGAGTGCGGCGGATGATTTTGAGTTTTCGCACCCGGGATAGGACTGGATAGAACAGTGAAACCCTTGCAGCGGCGGATGATGATATCCAGCGCTATCCCTGTACATAATTATTTATGGCGGCGGATAACGACAAGGGCGGAGGGCGCGTGCGGGGTTGTGGCCATTTTACAAATTACCAATCCCCGCTTACAGTGAGAAGAAGCATAGCGCTACCTGCAGTTATTACACACGGATGCATTTGGTCCCTGTCATGGTGAATCATGGGCTCGTTAGATAGAGGAACATCTAGCGCTACTACGTACCTGCAGGAACATCTAGTCGTTGCCGTCGTTGCGATAAAATTATCAGATATAAGCATTATAGCCGCTGATCGCGTTCGTCTTGTTTTCCCGACAAATAGAGTACCCTGATATACATTTCTCGAAATCCCGGCCGCAGCCGGAGCAAGACGACGATATGTGACTAAGGCCATGACAACTATATTTGTTGTTTGAGGTGCCTATTTCTACCTCAGAAAGAGGGCGCGGGGGGGGGGGGGGGGGGGGGGGGTTAGGGTACCAGATATCTGCAAAACAAGTTGCTCAATCCCAAACAACATTCAATATTGTACTTGAGAATTTATCCGTATCGATGCGCACGGGCGCGCCTGGCTTCACGGCTGTCTGCGCGCTATCCTTGGCGGCGCGCCACGTTTGCTTATAGGCTCCATCCGGCACTTCCGCCGCAAATTAAACCCTTGCCCCGGCCGCGAGTGGGCATCACAGCAGCCACCCGCACACAGCAACCCCCACCATGCATGTGAATCAATGAAAAGAGATTGGCGGCGTTCTGTCAGTATGCGTGAGCGTCGGCATCGACCACGTCCAACATGGAGAGCCGTCGAAGAGGAAGGCGACGGAGTTCGGCCCGACGGCGACATGCTCAGGGGTTATGTTGACAGTCATGCGTTGTCTTGCCCCCTTCCTACCGCTTCACGATGCCGTAAGTTGTTGTCGCCATGAGTGTCTCCAAGAACACCGTCGACACTGCGCAAGACTGCACTATTGCGTTTATCGATGATACCCACTGACTCGGCGATTTTTTTTGCTTTTCTGCACATTGTGCACATGCATGGGAGTTAAGCCGTTCGTACGGGTGCGTGACAATGTCGGAGCGGGAAGGGAAGCGCAACAAAGCGGGACAGCCACGCGTGCGGAGAGAGCAGCATCTCAACCGCAACCAACAACTCAGCAGTAACCATCAAGCGAGCATGCGCGGCGCACCTGCCTGCCCAAGGCACCTGCCATGCACATCACAACGAAGCGTAGCGTGCAAGAGATTATTAATATGCGACTCGCGGTGGTGACATCGTTGCATTCATCCACATCATGATTTATTACACATCAATAGTATGGCATGGTGTCCCGGGGGCGATTTTTTTCTATTTCATGCTTTCGCCGGGTCGAAGGGCAATTTGTAGTTTATACTTCCACATTGATGTTATTATGCATGTGCTTTTTCTTCATAATTGTCCTTTGAGTGACTCTTGTGCATGTACTGCATGTGGGAATAGCTTGCTGGCCATTGTGCACTAGCTGGACATCACCAGCATTGATATCACAGCTTTAGCTATTTAATTGCGTCATCTTTTGCAGTGCTATTGACAGTACTTTGTAATAGTACATGTGGATTCAGCAGTAGGAGAAAGAAAGGGGGCCGCTAAAAAGGGGGGCACCGAAAACAACAAAACAACTTGTCATGGCCTACGAACCTGGTAATAGCGGGCGACCGGACGACTCGCGCATTTGGATTCCTGATGGCGGGGCCGTGTCGCGGCGGTTGCCATATAGCTTCCCGTACAAATTGTCATATCGTCGATTTACCGGAATATATCATTATCCCGTACACTAAATTCCCGGATCTGTTACAAGAAGTAACGGCCGCGACGCTTTTGAATATATGCGCCGAAATTCGTTCTCCACGGCGGACCTGCGGAGCTTTAGTGACCTTAAGCTCCCGCCATATTCGACAATATAAAGCACACTACCCGGGAAAAAGCGCATAACGGCGCCGGGGCGTCATGCTCACGCAAGTACCCGTAGTGCGCCACCCGACGTCGCAATATTGGCACAGCACCGTATCAACAATCGCCATCAACCTAGCCAAGGAAGCGAGAGTGGGCGAGCTCGAACTCTGCCGCCAGCATTCTTGAAGATACTCACTCGCGAAACGGGCATCATACGTACTGCAGTGGCGCGCAACAGGTGGGCGTAGCAAGTGGCGGAAGCCGAGCGGGGCGTCGCAACGTTCTTCATCGACCGGCTCGACAACCTCGAGGGTGCAGCGCTGGCGCAATGGCGAAGCTGCGGGGCACTGTGGGCATGACGATGCTGAGTCTACTGACAATACTGACGCTAGCCAGTGCTGTGTCAGGTGGGTGCATAATACATAGCACTGGATGCACTTTGCACGGTGATGATGGGTATGACGCACCGCGGGGGGGGGGGGGGGGGGGGGGGGGTGGGAGGTGCTGACTTGCGCGTTGTGTTGCGCCGTTCGCCGCAGGTGAGACACAGTGCGAGTGCGGGACGGATGAGTTTGTGGAGTTTCCCTGTGTCAAGACGGCGGGATTCGAGAGGAACGCGGTGTGTCGCTCCTGCGAAGATTTCTGCGGCGTGGGTGGCGCTTGCCGGGGCAGTGCGCGTAGCGACTGCCGCTCGTGCGGGCCCCTGCGGTCGCGCGGTATCTTGGTGCGGCGAGCCGCCCTCGAAAGTAAAGATAGAACATAGAACACAAAGTCATCTCCATAGTACTATCTCTGCCCCACACCGTACTTATCTGTCGTGATATATCCTGTCCGCCCGCTCATCGCGTAGGTCGACTCTTACCTGGAGGAGGAGGGGCCGGTGACGGACAGGGAGTGGGATCACTGCGCGGACGACGACGACGGTAACGACGTCCGCTGCCACCTGATCGGAGATGGCCACGGTGTTTGCCGGTCGTGCTCCGAGTGCTCGGATGGGCAGTACATGGTGTCGCCCTGCGACAGCAAGCATGACACCGTCTGTCAAGGTGCGGCCGAGCCGGAGGTCGTGCTCATCGGAAAGGGACAACAGGGTCCGGTCGTGATTGGTGCCTGCTTGGCCGCTTGCGCGCCCTGGCGAGCCCTGGCAAGACTCTGCATATGGGCGAACCAGGCAGATGGAGGCAGTGGTATGCGAGCTCACAGTTCGCCATTTTGATGTCATGCAGATAAGCTGCGGCTCCCAGCGGTGTCGATTAACTCCGAAGGGGACTCCCTGGACTCCAAGCAGGTACCCGCGCCTATACGCCGCCCCGCCTCCGCGCCCCCGAGTTCAGCAGTCTGCAGTCTCTAGTAGCGGTGCGATTGGCGGCTTGGGCAGCTTCGCCAATTGTCGGCTCAGTGACACGGTCCACCACATGCTGCAGGTCACTATCCGGATGAGCCGAACGCGGATGAGGGCCACAGGTAGGGAGCCCCAACACCAGTGTTTTTTTATTAGTGTCGGCATGCCGAGCGGCGCATGTGGTGCGTAGCCCCAGGCCGCAGGCGACACAATCACGCGACTGAAATGTCTTAAACCGCCTGTCTAGGTGTGCCCGCCGACTTTCACACCGACTACTACATCGTGTACTCCACCTACGAGCTGGCCGCCGACTCGGGTAGCCTGCCGCCGCCGACCTGCGACGACCTGCCACCCGCGCAGCAGCGCCAGACGCATGTGTTCAACATCAAAGAGACAGTCAACATTGCCGCGGTCGCGTGCCCCCTCAGCAGCTCCAGCGGGCCCTGGCTTCCCTCGGAAATCGCGCAGGAGCTGGTCGCGGTAAGCCTAATGGAGCCCCCGTTCGCCCCCAGAACTAGAGCATGTGCCTATGTGACGCCGCCGACGATGCCGGGCAGTAGTGCGCAAAACGCCGCTCGAGCAGGGTTATGCACGTTTTGTTTCTCGTAATTGGGCTGAGTCGGTGCTTGTCGGCTGTCGACAGCTGCGCCCTGTGTGCAAGTGCGCTGACAACGAGTACGAATCCCGGAGCTGCGACGAGTCCTCCGGCCGCGCCGTCGAGTGCGGCAAATGCGCGGACGAGTGCGGCCTCCGGGGTACTTGCGCGGGTCCTGGGGCCGCAGACTGTACCTCGTGCGGGTCGCCGCTCGTCAACGACAGCAGCGAGGACACCGCCAGCGATGCCGCCATGATGTTCTTCGTTCCGAACGAGCCGGCTGATGGGCGGGGGGCTTGCCGCGCGTGTGAGGGCGCGTGCCCGGCGGGATTCTTCATGACCAGCCCGTGCACGGAGACCGCACCGGTGGTCTGCCAGGAGTGCACCCGATGCCAGGTGCGCCAGCCGCGAGCACCCCAGCCGCGAGCATGCCGCCGGACGAGTCGAGTCGCGCTCCGTTGCGTGTCCTCACCGTGCGAGCACTGCTGTCTCCCGCCGCAGGACGGCGAGCGCGCGCTGGTTGAGTGCGACAGCGCGTCCAGCCAGGATGCCGTCTGCGTACGGGGCGAGGCTCTGCCGGTGCCCAGCCTGCAGCCGGACGGCCCGGTGCTGCTGCCTGAGGGCATGGAGAAGGTGGGGCTTGGCCCCCATAACTGCGCACATGAAAGCCACATAACCTCGGCCTTGCTACCCAACACAGGAAATAACACAATCAGGTCGTGAACTGCTGCTGTTACTACTTTGATTACTTATACAGGATGCGTGCAGCACTGACTGGCGGCTGCTGCTGCGGTGCTGGGGCGCCGGCACAGATATCGGTGGAGCTGTCCGCGCCGGAGGGGGCCTACCTGCTGTACACCATCATGCCAGACGCGGGCGAGTGGCTGCAGGTGACGCTCGGGCCACGATAGGCCCGCGCCGCACGCGAAAACCCCCAAAGCCCCTGAGTACTTTTCCGCACAGTTACAAATATGATCCGAAGGGCCAAGATTAATGAATTGTTTTGCACCGTATTCGCGTGGGGTTGTCGTGTTTTGTATTCACAGTGTTCTCCATGTCGTTTCTCCGTTTACATTTTCCGCCATTATTGCGAGGGCGGGGGGGGGGGGGGGGGGGTCACACGTGATTTATATCTGAAGGACCGTATGTGTGTGTACGGCTGCATTGGCACGCCATTGGCAGTGCCAGTGCCCCCCCCCCCCCCCCCCCCCCCCCCCTTCCCCCCCACCTATGACTCTGAGTTCTGATGACATAATATGCGCATCTGATTTCTGTCTCCTTTCGTGCGCGCCAGGCCGCATGCCATAACGACGCGCTGCAGAGGCGGTACGCCAACCAGCTGCGATCCACGATGGGCAGCGACCGCAGGGAGCCGCACCTCGTGACGCTCACTTTCAGCGCGGGCAGCACCCCCCTCATGGTGAGGCTACCCCCCCAACCCACTTGGCGACTGCTGGGGGTGGCATCAGCTAATGGGACTAATCAGCTGCAGGACGGGAAGCGTCGCCACGTATTAGGTTGCTTAGAATCAACCCGGTAGGGTACGGTTCAGACCCAATACATTATACCATATTTGTCATGAACCCCCATCGCCAGCCCTTGAGGTACTGTCATTATCGTTTCGCAAAACGTTTTATTTACAGGAGATAGTATATCAACCTCGCCCGATGTCATCTAGGGTTTCTCAGGTGGCGTCTCCAAACCCATTCAAACCCTATGAATCATTCAAAAACACTAAAGTACACCCATTAATATATCCGTAGGGAGGATTTCAGGGATTGTTAGTGTTTTCAGTTTTATGGCTAATTGAGAAGTAAGCTTCTTTCGTGGTGAAGTGTATAGTGCCTACTGCGTGCGCATTGTATGCAGCAGAAGTTAACCACCTAATCCGGATGCTCCCTCTGAGATGGCGGCTGTGCTGGTGCTGCAGGCCGTGGCCTGCTCCGCGGAGGCCCGGCCGCCCAGCGAGGTGATGGCGGCGGAGGTGGTGGTGGTGAAGCCGTACGCGCAGCAGGTGGACGGCATGGAGGCGGCGGTGAGGGGCGTCGTGGAGGTGTCGGGTGAGTCGCTCATCACTCAATACTAAACTCATCACTTCATGGATACTAGCGCGTTGATTGCTTGTCCTCTCGTAGCATTCTGCCGCAACAGCGCCTTGAGCTCGCTATGTATATGTTATAAGAGTATAAAATTCATTATATATATGTATATTATTCGTATTTGTCAACCCCCCCCCCCCCCCCCCCCCCCCCCCCCGTCCCACCCCCGGCCCTGCACCCCCGCGGCGCGAATAAGATAGGAAAACGATAGTGATGTCGGAATATGTTACGAAAACTGCTTGGATACACCTAGTCAATGTTGCTAACCAACTAAGTATTTTTTTACATTTGTTAAACGCGACGAGAATAACGACAGAATTATTAAATGTTTGCATATTTTGATACTGCCACGCTCCATCTATACTAGCTAGAGCTTATCCTTGCTTTGTTGGTTGTTCTTTACACCTATGAACAGGCGATTTTGGTAATATTCTATCCGTGTGTATTATGGTGGAGATAGCCAACTCATCACTCGATACTAAACTCATCACTTGATGGATACTAGCGCGTTGATTGTTTGTCCTCTCGTAGCATTCTGCCGCAACAGCGCCTTGAGCTCGCTATATATATATGTTATAATTTAACATTTATTATATACAGGTACATTATTCGTATCTTTCGCCCCCCCCCCTGGCCCCGCACCCCCGTGGCACGAACAAGATAGGGAAACGATATTGATGTCAGAATATATTATGAAAACTGCTTGGATACACCGAGTGGACGTTGCAAACCAACTAAAGTTTTTTATATTTATCAACAGCGACGAGAATGACGACTAAATTACTTGATATTCGCATACTACGATACTGCCAGGCTCCATCTATATAAGCTAGAGCATATCTTTGCTTTGTTAGTTGTTCTTTAGACCTATGAACCAGCGATTTTAGTAATATTATATCCGTGTGTGTTATGGTGGAGATAGTGGTAGTGATTGGCGTTGTCTCGTCGCAAAACGGCTCTCACGACCGGGCTGGCTTTGAAAATGTAGGCGCAGCGGGGCAGCAGGCCAGCCTGACAGCCGCCATCCGGCGGTTCCGCGACCTGCTGAGCTACGCCCTGCGCAGCAGCGGCCTCGACGACGCCGTTGTTGCAGTGGCCGAGGCCGGCCCGGGAGCGCGTGGCGGCGGGTGGGCGCAGCTCCCGCGCCGCTCGATGCTGCAGAGCCGCACGGCCGCCTTTCCGGCCGCGGAGAAGGGCGCGACGCTGAAGCTACGCTATGAGGTGCTCACCACGGCTGGCCAGGCCCTCGCGGCTCGGCGGACGGTGGCGGCACAATTGGCCCCCGACGGCGGCGTGAGCCTCGGCATGGGCGTGGAGGGCCTCGCGCTGCGCGCCTCCGCGGCGCCGGAGGCCATCTGCTCCGTCGCCGAGTCCGCCCCGTGCGTGTACTCGCACGGTGACTTCGGCAGCTGCGGCCTGGAGGAGCTCCCTGACGGCCCGGGACGGTGCACGCAGAAGGCACCTGCGGTCATCAGCAGCCCTGGAGGTATGTTCTGCAGCGCGCGTCCATGGGAGTGGGGGCTTGCGTTCGCGCGCTATAAATCCGCAGCAAACTGCTCCGAAACCAAGCGGCCAAGCGGTAGTAAGTTGCGCAGCGCTGCTCACAATCTTATTGACCCTGAATAAAGCCTTAAGGCAGTAAAGCATGAAGTCAATAAACCGTTTAAGTCAATAAAGTCTTAAATAGTAAGGCGTGCCGTCTGTGACTAATAGTTTGCCACACGGAATTTGGGGATGTTTTGGCACAGTCTACAGCATATAGGACATATCGGACTTGACTGTGCGGGTTAGTAAGGAGGAGTCAGGGCTGCACCCTGACAGTAGCGGCGTGCCACCTCCCTCATGACGCCCCGCGGAGGTTTCGCCCCAGCCCAGCCCAGCCCAGCCCAGCCATGCTGCGGTTGCCCACAGGCACGCAGGCCGGTTTTGTTACACGATCATTTTGAGGTCGGCAGGTCGCTGACACGGATTGGGGTTCTATGCACGCTGATGCTGCGGGAAGCTGCCGATACACACGTGAATAGAAGCTCATCCAAGCAGCTATGATATATTCGGCATGGTTTCGGAGCCTGAATTCTTCGTTTGGTAGCAATAATTTCGGAGCCTGGGAGGTTCTATGTCGAACCGGTAAAACGCTGCAAATATACTTATGCATAAATATTAGTCATATATATCCTCCATAGTGAAACGCTGCTACTATACATATGTACAATAATCGTTCAATGCGGACATTGTGCGAGGAGCTGGCCCCCGGAGACCCGCAATTGATAATGGTTTTGGAGCAGATGAGCTCAATTTCTATCGGAGTTCTCTCATAGTCATACAGAGTTATAGGTTTTTTTCGGAGGGGCTGCGCACCGTTGCTTGGCGTGCACGCGGCGCTTTGGTAGTGCCCACAGCAGCTCAAGCAAAGAGATAGCCAGGGTAGCGAGCATCTTCTTGTTCGCTTCGATTGCGGCCGCCTACTGACCGAGGCGGTCCCATTCCTCATTCCTCACTGCGCGCACGACAGGGAGCTGCGGGGAGCCCTGCGGCCCGGCAGAGGAGTTTGTGCGCATGTGCCGTGAGTGCAGCTGCAGCGAGGTGCCCCTCCCCCCCTCCCCCCCCCCCTCCCCGCCACCACCACCCCGTACTACCGTACAATTGAATACAGTCCGCGGGGTCCTAAAATAACGGATTATTTCGCCCCCACGCGCCGTAGTGTCCGTGTTGTGTTCCTGGGGTACTCTCAATTATATTCTCCGTTTTTTCGCTCTCTTTCGCGTTGTCTCTGCGTGTGTGGAAGGGGGGGGGGGGGGGGCGGGTTGGAACCCATTTTACATTCGCCGTCTGCTTGGGTGTTAACTGTACTTGCATGCAAAGGCGTTGGTCGTCATTTGTGTGACGTCAGCATGGCGGTTGGGTCGGACAGCCGATGACACAAATCCTACAGATGCGTCATCTTCGCCGTGGGTGACGAAATACTTGTCTTTCTTTTGTCGGGGACTGCAGGACGGATGCGGGGAAGAGGTCGAGCAGGCGGAGAGTGCCGTGAGCTCCTCGGTGGGCACAGACCCCCCCCCCCCCCCCCCCCCCCCCTCCTCTCCCCCCCCCCCCCCCCCCCCTCGCCAACACATCATCATGAAGACCCGGATGCCGCCATCGCCCCGTATCACTTGCCTTCCTAGCGATCCGCACAAACCGCTGACCGAGGGCCATTGCTGCCGAGCGGCTAAGCCGCTCCTGGGTGCCTGCAGGATGGGTCGGTGTCGCCGGGCTGGATCCTCTTCGGCATTTGGATCTGCCTCTCGGTTGTGATCCTCCTTGTCTGGCTGTACTTCACAAAGTACCGCCGGCAGATGGAGTTTCACCCTCTGCCTGAGGTGCCCCATGTGGACAAGCTGCTCAAGTGCGTTGCACGAGCCCCTCACGCGGCATGATGTGCTGATTGAGTGAAATAATGATTCAATGACACTGCATTGGCACACGTAGAGCGACGTGGGAAACTTTAATGGTAAAAGCGGCAGCCGGAAGCGCGATCTCTATGTCATTTATCGTCGTCGCTTATTGGTTATCAATAGTCATCATACGGTAAAGGATGCGGCGTAGGTCGTAGCTATACTGTAGCAGCAGGCGATTTCAAAAACGGGTCAGGATATGTACTACTCGTATCGTGAATTCGCTGCTGCTGTGATGATAATGCAAAAGCAACTGTTAGCTCATATGGGCGCGTCCGCCGAAGTTATTGTGCGCTGGAACATTGCACATACTTCGCGATGTACTATGCACATACAATGTAGACATACGATGTATGTTATACGGCATAATGTACATTGTATAGGCATTGTATACTATATCATATCATATCATATCATATCTACTGGATATGTGCACTGTATATTCTTAGACGATGTACACGTGTATATCGCTTGTTTATTTTGGGTAGCATCTCTGGAAACATTACAGTTGTTATATGATTTGAGGTTGTACTAAGAGACTTGCACTGTCGTGGTACTAGGATACAATACGGGACAAGAGGTGGGATGTATGTATATTATGACAATCTGAGACATTAAAGTATTTATACAATCTGAGACATTAAAGTATTTTGGTTATCTTAGCATCTTTGCTACGTATATATACCGTCTAATCTACATTCAATAATGACAACGTGCGGAAGCAGATATCTTCTTGCAAACAGTAGGCGCATGTCAGCAGTGTGTACGGTACGCTCACTCACACACTTGCGCAACATTTACACTGGCGGCTGCACAACTTTGAATCTAATACAAGATGGCAGTTTATCAACATGATATCTTGCCTGCCGGGTGTTGACATGCCGTCATTCTGTGCCGCTCCCAGGGGAGTGAGGAAGATCTTCACAAAGCGTGCCCCACAGGCTGAGCTGGCCTCTCAGGACGCCAACATGGCCGAGGGGCAGCCAGAACAGCAACAGGAGATTGTGTTTCAGACGTTCAACCCCGCATTCAGCCAGCGCTCTACAGCCTCAGGCAGACCCACCGCGCGAGCGTCAGACGATGACCCAGCGGAATACCCTACTATGATGGATGACCACCAGAAGATCCAAATGGCGGTATGATTCGCCATACGCATTGATTTACATAGCCCCTTTCCTGTAGTGCTGCCGAGTCAGAGACCCAGGGCATTTACATGTTAAACTCAGTAAACAGTATGTGACGGCCTTTACACCGAATTCACTGAAGCAAGCAGAGGCTATACTGCGTATTAACAGCATTAAGTTATGTGTTCGACGTGACATAAATCAGCATCAAGCCATCAAATGCAAATGAATAACAGCATTTTGCACTGAGTCAAAAGAGGAAAACATCAGATGCGCAACGTTTTGAAACGTCGATGTATACAAAGTCGAAAGCAATAAAATGCTTGACGGTTTCGGAGCGCGTATTATTCATAGCGACGCAATGGCCAATCTGGTTTATTTGGAAAAGCCAGGCTTCTAGGCTTCAACTGAATAGTTTATAGCTATACAGCTTAGCTCTCTCTCTCTCTCTATGTATACATATTTGATATCTATGTATACATATTGTGTTTTTTTTTTATAGCGACATATAGTCTATTAATGCGTGTACATGCTCCGAAACCATGGTGTATACACGATTGTTGTTCGTTGCTTCAAATGAGGTTAAGGTATATCATGCACTTCTTGCTCACAAGTGTACTAGCTACCTCACACATTATTTGCCCCAATACCATGGACGACGATTCCTATACAGTAGCCCGAGAGAGAGAGAGAGAGAGAGAGAGACCTTACATGGAGCTGTAGGTGCATTATAGCAAATGTACTATATCCACTATATATACTCTCCGCTCATAACGTACACCAGCCCACAAATTTCAATTTATGCCGGCTGAGCCACCGCGCAGTTATGGTTGCTTTCTTTCCTGAAACAGCCAAGCACACAAATACGTCCTGCCCAACCCGAAATTTCTCCAGCGGAACATTTGTCCACTTGGTGCATATACCACTCCACAAATATCCCTACTCACAGCGCGATGCCAGCCACATCTCCATCTACTCTGACAGATATGTGTTCCCATGCGGCGCAGAAATTCCTGAACGCCATGAACACAGAGGATGACGTGCCAGAGGTGCAGCGCAGCGCCAGCCGGCACCCAAACGACCGCAGCACCACAATCACGTGGAGCTGCAACCCGCTGGTGGCCGAGGCCCATGACGGCAGCCAGGAGAGTCCTGAGATCCCAGCAGGCGCGGGGCATAGCCCTTCCCTTCCGGCTCGCAGGGCCAAGGGAAGCTCCCGCCGCAGCCCTACACCCCCCGTCAGCAGCAGCGCCGACGCAGACAGCATCTGGCAAGTTGCGGCGCAAGAGATCCAGGCCAGCCAGAGCGGATCCGCGAAGCGTTGAGGGGGTCCGGCTAGTCGGCGCCCAAGCCACGCCATTGCGTTTGCTATTGACGATTTGACGGCGACCGCCATTCACTCAAGCAGCCCATAGTATTGAAGCAACACCAAGTGACATTGCACCGCTGCTGCGCGCGGAGGGGGCCGCGCGGCGCGCCACTGTTGCCACTGCCCTGCTAGCTCTTCATTTTCTTTAATGACAAATCACGGCTTTGCTCAGCCATCGCAACGCGCCGCAGCGGGCCGCACACATGGGGGGGCATCCATTGGATGGGGGTAACACGCTCCAACACGCCGCACCTCGTCCGGATGAGTGCTTGGTGCCGTGCGGCGGGGGTGGCGCCGTCAACCGTACGGCGCGCGTACCAACACGATGGCCAAAACAACACGGCACCGCTTGATCCCATCAGACAGCGCAAACTTGGCATGAGCCGGGTGCCAAGCCCGACGAGGCAGCTAGGGGTGGCGGCTAGGGGGGCATGCCCAAGCAGCGCAAGCGTTCCTCAGGCGCCGTTGTCGGTGTCATGGCCAGCGCGCAACGGGGCCGTCTTTGCTGCCCCAGGGGCGACATCGTACAGGTCCCCGTGCAGCTGCTCCGCGGCCTCCCACACCCCCTCGCACAGCGAGTCCAGCGGCAGGATGCTGAAGGGCTCCTCCAGCTGCACCGCGAGCTCCTCGATGCCGAACATGAAGATGGCGGCCATGGTGGCGGCGGGGACGGCGCCGATGTGGTTCCACGTCTCGTCAAAGGCGTCCCACAGCGCGAGCGGCATCAGCAGCAGCCACACGGACAGGAAGCGCGCGGTGTGCCGCGTGTACACCAGCGGTACGGGGTTGGCAAAGATCCGCTCGCAGACTTCGGTGGCCTCGCCCAGCTGCGCCCGTATAGGTGTGGGGGGGGGGGGGGGGGGGGGGGGGGTCAGCGGCATGTGTAGCAGGCCTGATGTCCCGCGCCTTGGCGTGCCTCAACACGCAAGGATGGGTGTGTGAGAAGGCATTGTACGATGGAGTCGGTGTGGCTTTCGCTCTGCTGGACAAGTGCGGACCTTCACTAGGCTCTTGTCCGCCTCGGCGCGTCGCTTCTCGTCGATGGGCAGGCCGTCCAGCGCGCGCGAGAGGGCGCCGAGCGCTCGCAGCGGCCGGTGCCGGGCGGCCAGCAGTAGCTCCGCGTCCGCGGCCGGCAGCCGCGCGCGGAGGTCGGTCGACATTGCGGCCTCCTCGTCCGGGCCGCCCAGGTGCGCCAGCAGCGTGCGCGAGAAGGCCCACCCCGCGTCCCGCACCCGGCGGATGTGCTCCCCGCGCTGCGGCGCCCCCACGTCGGCGTCCATCCATATGGCCGCCTGCCGCTGGGTATTGCGCAGGTGCGCCACAATGCGTCCCCAGGTGGCGCGCGCCTCCACCCAGCGCGCGTAGCTTGTGTTGGTGCGGAACACCAGCAGCAGGCCGAGCGCGGGGCTCGAGAGCGTAAAGGGCAGCGGCGGCAGGCGCAGCAGCAGGTCCGGGGGCAGGTCGGCGCCCAGCGGGGAGGGCTGCGCCACGCCGGCGAGGTCCAGGTAGCCGCCGAAGAAGGCGTTCCAGGCGACCACCACCACGCTGGCGGCGGTCACGGACCCCACCTCTGTCGCGAGCGAGCGCACCACGCCGCTGGTGAAGATGCCACTCAAATTGCGGAACAGCCGCGTGGGGGAGCGATGCTGTGCCGGGTGAGGGGGAGGGTACACCCAGAGCATGCAGCCAAGAATTAGCACCCCCGCAGCGAATCTCACCGGGCAAGTGATTTTTTTCGCCCCCGGGACAGGAGCCCATCTCATCAGGCAAGTGACACCTGCAGACTCGGTTTTCAGATACCGGGGCCCATGGCCCGGCAGGTTCCCCTACTAAAATGAGACCCCAGCCAGTTAGCCAGTAAGCCACACGCCAGCTGCTCGCCCGATCACCCTCGGAACATGGGATCAGTATAATCGAGATACATGCCGCCGGGATGTCGCATTCCGCGTGGACGCCCCCCCCCCCCCCCCCCCCCCCCGCCGCCCCGCCCCTCGACTTCCAGTACCTCATACCAGTGAAGCATACCATTAAATCATACTGGTATGGTAAATCATCGTAAATCCAGCACCTCATTTCAGTAAATCATACCTCTAGCCAGTCCTCGTGTCTGTACACGGTGCGCCGGTATCGCCGGCTGGCCTCGGAGTACGGCATGCCGCTGGCCTCCGGCAGCACAAGCGGGAGCGGGCTCGTGGGCGCCAGCGTCCCCGGGCGCACTCCAGCTTCAGTCTCCCCACCGCGCCCCGGTGCCGCAGCTGGTGGCGACAGCGTGCTAGATGGCGACCCACGGCGGCACGCCGGGCGGTACCCGCGCACACCCGGCGTCGGCCTGACGAGGGTCGGCATCGTGCCGGGGAGAGCACGCCGCTGCCCGGCGACGGGCGGCCCTGACCTAGAGGCTCCGCAGGCTACCCAAGCTTGAAGGGGCATAGTGTAGCCCCGGCAGCAGCGTGTACCGGCGTTGCCGTGGGGCTTGAACGCTCTCCCAAGCCCGGGGCGTCTCGCCTGTCAGCAGCAGCGGATGGCGACCAACTGGCGCGTAATTGCAGCTCATCCTGGCCGAGCACCCCCCCTGCGCCGCCGCCCCTCGTCCACCCGCCGGAGTCTTATAAAGGAAGAATCGTCTATTATTAATACGCGGGTAGTATAGCTACTGTATCAGTTTTCCTCCAGGGAAAACGGAAAACTGATACAGTAGCTATACTACAGGCATATATCCGTTTTCCTCAGGGTTTATCAAGTTTGCGGCCGTCGTTTCGGCCACCAGCTCCGCTCCACGCCTCGGGGCTTGGGTCGATCCGAGGGGTATGGCGACACTATTACGTCCTTCCTTGAAGATGCAGACGCCGCCGCATTTTCAACGCTTGCCGGCATATGGGGTGTTAGCCCCGACCTCTTGGATACGCCCCCTATGCGCACGCAGCTGTCCCTCCCGGTCCAATTTGGGGGTCTCGGCATCGGCGATAATGTGGTTATCGCAGATGCCTCCCACATCGGCGCTGCCGCCCTCTTGGTTGGCCAAGCTGTGACTTTCCTCCGTGCCCAATACGCCACCCTGAGCGACGCCGGGGCGTTCTTTTCCGACCGTCCGGCGTATCCAGCCCTCGTTGCCTCTACCTTGTTGTATGGGGCGTCCTCGATCCACCAGCCAGGCTTTGGCCACCCCGACGTTGGAGCCCGATGCCGGCGCCAACGTGTCGGCGCCGATGTGGGCTGTCGAGCTTCGCGCTGCTCATACCCGTGTCGTTGACGAGTGTGGAGACGCGGTGCTCGAGGATCTAGCGCGGGGCCGTTGGCCTCTGCCCTAAAGTTACTCCCCTCCAAGCGCTCCCACGTTGCCATTGCCGGCTGCTCGGCCGCTGTGGCTGAGCCGGCGTCTGCAATGCGCTCGGCGGCCGACCTCCAAGCTATCCCGCATTACTCGGACTTCCCCTTGCACTCCATGCGGAAAGTACAGGAAACCCTGAGCCACCGCATTCACACGGTGAGTCCGCTTCGCAAAGCTTGCTGCGCGTATGCCTACAAGCGGCCCTGACAGCAACCGCTTCCGAGGCCGCCTCGCTCTTACGCGCTGCGACAGCGTTCATGGTGACTGGTCCTCCAAGTGAGGGTCGCCTTGGTGAAGTCCGTGAGCACTCCCATGAGTACTACGATTCCATGTTCCGCGTTGCCGCTTGCCGCCCATTTGGCCTTCCGGCGGCTCCTGTCCTCTCCCTTGGCGAGCCATGCCCTTGTGTTTTTTGCTCCTTCTCGGTACAAGGTATACTTGCCCGTTTTGAGGATGCTGGCGTGGATTTCACTCCTTCAACTTGGGCGGTCGCGTACGCTAATCACGTGGCACTTTGCTCTGGGGGCGACTCCAATCACGCCGCACACGAGTGGTCAGCACATGGCCTTTCCGACGTTTGGCTGCCACGACGTTAAGTCCGCGTTGGGCGTGGGTGTCCAGATCCTCATCACGGACCCGTCGGTGCTTGTTTCTCTTCCAAAGGGTAGCGACGGCCGGCCGGCCGATGCATGTTGGGCTTTTTGGGTATGATAGTATCCGCGGGAACACGGTTGCTGTCGATACCACCATTGCCCCTATCCTCGGCGTGTCAAGCTTGGATCCAACGACTGCTTCGCGGGCTGCAGAGCGCCACAAAATCCAGAAGTATGACGAGGGTGTCCGAAACGCCGCCGGCATGCTTCGCTTTGTTCCTTTCGCCGTTTCCGAGTTTGGCTCGCTGGCCCCGCACGCTGAGGCTTTCTTGGTGGAGCTCGCGAAAGCTAGCCACACACACACACTGGCCAAAAGTCGGCCAGCTCTTGTCCTCGTGGCGCCGCCGTTTCTCCTTGCTCATCAACATGGCACATGCAGACAACGTTCTTGGCAGGGTCGCGGCCGCGCGTGCGGCACGTGATGGTGCTCATGCGCCTGCGTCGCGTCGCTCGTCGGCATGTGTTGCTATGACCCGGGTCATTGGTTGCAAGCGTCCTCGCCGCGGCTGATACCCCGGGGCGGTGGTCCCTTTGGTTCCTGGCAGCTTGGCGACTTCGTGGTTCCCTTGGCTCCTCCTTGGTTCTTGGCTCCTTGGCCTCCTGCTCGACGTTGGTTTCATGCTTATGTCTCTCTTTCGCTCGCAACCTTTCATAGTTGCCGTTAGTTATGTTTGTACTGCGCATTTGTGAAAGCCCTGATGTAATAATGCTTATCTATCCGTTTATCCTCTATTCCACGTTCCATCGAGTTTTAGCCTTATCGCGTTGTCATTATCAAGTAAAAGTATCACATATTGATTTAAAATGATGATAGTTTTAAAATATGAGTACATGTGTACCGTAGTCGCAGTTTCAGGAGATATATTCGAGAACTACAGGTATTGCTAGTATATAGAAGAGGCCAATGTAAAGCCCATGTAAATAAATATGCTATCGCCGTAGATTCGTTCGCGGCTAATCTAGTAAAACCCCATATTCGAACAGCCGCTAGGTACTATATTCAATCTAGGACGTCGTAGATTGGACCTCCAAAGGTCCTAGAATAGCGCAAACCGAGAAAACGAGAAAACGAGACAAAACGAGAAAACAATCTACGTCATAGATATTGGCATGGAGGGTCTTTCGGGCCCATCCGATATGTATCATGGGCCTTCTAGGCCACCCAACAAGCATGCGACCCGACATCGCGACTAATTGCACTGCCGCCAACTTCACCGCTCCACCACCCGCGCCAGGTCCCGCCGCCTATAATGTGTCGCCCCACCCGCCCGGCCGTTATGCATATATAGGCGCCGATTCCGGGGCATCGGTCATGAATACCCCTTCCGCCCGGTTAGGCTAGCATCGTCGCGTAGTCGGGCGCCCCGTGGCCGCCATCAGCACTCGCAACACGAGGCGATAGCATGGCGATGGCCAGCAAGGTATGGCACAAGATACCCGGCAATGATTTCAGGAGATACATGGTTTAGCACGGGGATGGGGTTCCGAGGTTGGGTACCGATGGGTGGGGACGACAGTGAGCAATGAGAAGGGCCGAGGCGGCTTTTGGGTTGGTGGCCAAATCACGCACGCGGGGATTGGTGGGCGGCGCGGGCGCATGAGATGACGGTTTGAGCGTACGGCTATTCGAATAGTTGAGTCCCGTTTCGCTAAGAAGGTCGCGCATGCTGCTTTACATGATCCAGAGCCGAAACTGGCATAAAGGTTAAGTGAAAGCGTGGAGGGGAACCGGAGTCAAGGGGGGGGGGGGGAGGTGTCGAGCTGTGTGAACACGGCGAAGAAAACGGAAGATGGCAGGCTCAGATGTTATGGCTGCTTGTATGTACCGTGATGTACACATACGAGCGCAGCAACCAGTGAACTAGTAACCCGTACCACTTAGCAGTACATGTAGCCGGAAAAGCGGTTTGGAAAGGAGGAAACCACACAAACTACACCCCTCCATAAGTCCCAGGCCCCTTTCTCGCCGAATCCGAGCGTACAAATAGTAGGGCAGCTGAATCTATGTTTTATGACATGATATCCTGGAATATTGCACATTAATGCTCAGTCTTTACCACCATGGGGTGTAAGCAACCCCTTTGGCCCTAACAAGTGCCCTACACGAGCGGCACTTGCGCCACACTGAGCGTTTCCAGTACCCCCACAACAAGGGGGGTTTGTGCCCCGCACGTCCCGCCGCGCATGCTTAGACCATTGCATGGTGGGATGGCCATGGGTGGGCGAGGAAACATGTCAGAAAAGAGGCTAGGGTGTTTTTGCTTCGGGTGGGGCCATAGTGGCGTGCGCCCGTGCACGATGCGGCGTGATACCATCGCCAATTTAGTGCCGCCTTGTGGTGCAGTTCTCAAATTCGCGGTATCGGTCAGTGCGTTGCGAGGAAACGTCAGAAATTTTCATAGAAATACCAATAGAAACTGCGCAAACAGGGCTTCAAATTCCACACCTGCACCACGGTCGTCCGTGGCCATTTAGGCCCTTTTCGATTTTTTTGAAATAATATGTCGAAATATGACGTCCCTGTCCGCGTGTGGTCAACATGTTGGCGTGAAACTTTACGCCAAGGGGATCTCAAAACCTGATACGCGGTGGCGGGACAGTGTGTTGTATGTACTTGTGCACGGACTACTCATAATTGGCACATAGCCCCCTTGAGCGATGCCCACGGCCGCCATGCCGGATCCCCCTTTCACAACATTATTTCTGCCATCATTGACGCAATAAGGCGCACGCCATTGCCGCCCCACTGGGCTCACCATGGCGCGCTATGAGCATGCGGTCATGCACTGCTATAGAAAAGCTTTGGCATGCGGCAAGGAGGCCGCAAGAACCTTCTCCCGCCTACGCGTGCAACGATCACAGCCGCATTTTGCCCATGATTTTGGCCATGAACCATCGTCATCGACACGTAGGGCTTGGTCCAGGTCGTGAATGACCTAATTTCAATGCCCTATGTGTATGGTGGATAGTGATCACATAAAGGGTGATGTGGTATGAGTACGGGGGCTGTGGTGCCCCATGCCTATTTGTGCACACAAGTGGCGCAATTTGTGGTTTTGAAGCGCTAGCGCCTGAAGCCCTGCTTTTGCATGAATGAAAGCGTTGACGGCAACGGCCCCCGCGTGGCAATATTGGTTGTATCGTGCTATCGCGGCATTCCCCCCCAGCCGTACGACCCTGAGTAACCCGCATGCACGCGCGCACGCCCTCTGTGCAGCCGCGCATGGGCATGTGGATCAAATTCGCAAACCCCATATATACTTATGTGGAGGGGTGTAGTTTATATCATTTCAGATTGAGTCCGGTTTTTCTAGTGAAGAGCGAACGAAGGGAGCGGCAGATTGACGAAGCAGGGGTAGCGCCAGGTCACGAAGGGGGCACCGGGAGGGCCGTTGCTGTGGAGTCTTGTTGAACTTTGAAGCGGCACAAGGGCGCTAATATGTGGCCGAAAAAAAACCACGTGCCATGCGAAGGGAGGACGTTGGGGTCGATGTAGACCAGAACTCCAGACTGACGGAGTTGGCGGCACCCATCGACCTTGATGGCAGGTGTGGGACAACGGGACACCGATGGCGTTAGCAGAAGAGGATGCACCCTTGCGAAGGCTGTGCGAGAACCACTAAGTATCCGGTGTTGGGACAACACCAACGAGACAAACGGCCATGTAGATTTTGTCCGACATTGTAGCGGCAGTCCATGACCTGGACTACGCGCTCGGGGCGACCGCCCCGAAGTTAGTCTCATCGGCTAAGGTGACTGCTCGCTCGGGGCGACCGCCCCGAAGTTAGTCTCATCGCCCAAGGTAACATGGACCTGGGGCGCGGACAGGACGTTATCGATGAAATAACGCCCAAAAGACCGGCGACACGGGGATGCTCGTCCGACACGGGACGGAGCAGCACGCGTAGGTCGTCGGGGCCGCGCCGGCCGGCACGGCCCTTCTCACGGACTATATGCAGGGTAATGTTCAAGGAGTCGACATGCACGTCCCGCTCTAGCCAATACTTGCCATGGCGAAGAACATGAAGTTGAAAACCTCGGCCATGAGGGCCCGAAAGTCGTACTGGTACTCGGGGGGGGGGGGGGGGGGGGGGGGGGGAGCAGATACAATCAACTCGGCTCGCTCAACGAAAGCACAAGCGGCATCGGCAGGCAACGGGACGTACTCGCAAAGCAACAGCCTCCATACGGCGTTGTCCCACATGGAACAGCCGCGTGGGGGAGCGATGCTGTGCCGGGTGAGGGGGAGGGTACACCCAGAGCATGCAGCCAAGAATTAGCACCCCCGCAGCGAATCTCACCGGGCAAGTGATTTTTTTCGCCCCCGGGACAGGAGCCCATCTCATCAGGCGAGTGACACCTGCAGACTCGGTTTTCAGATACCGGGGCCCATGGCCCGGCAGGTTCCCCTACTAAAATGAGACCCCAGCCAGTTAGCCAGTAAGCCACACGCCAGCTGCTCGCCCGATCACCCTCGGAACATGGGATCAGTATAATCGAGATACATGCCGCCGGGATTTCGCATTCCGCGTGGACGCCCCCCCCCCCCCCCCCCCCCCCGCCGCCCCGCCCCTCGACTTCCAGTACCTCATACCAGTGAAGCATACCATTAAATCATACTGGTATGGTAAATCATCGTAAATTCAGCACCTCATTTCAGTAAATCATACCTCTAGCCAGTCCTCGTGTCTGTACACGGTGCGCCGGTATCGCCGGCTGGCCTCGGAGTACGGCATGCCCCTGGCCTCCGGCAGCACAAGCGGGAGCGGGCTCGTGGGCGCCAGCGTCCCCGGGCGCACTCCAGCTTCAGTCTCCCCACCGCGCCCCGGTGCCGCAGCTGGTGGCGACAGCGTGCTAGATGGCGACCCACGGCGGCACGCCGGGCGGTACCCGCGCACACCCGGCGTCGGCCTGACGAGGGTCGGCATCGTGCCGGGGAGAGCACGCCGCTGCCCGGCGACGGGCGGCCCTGACCTAGAGGCTCCGCAGGCTACCCAAGCTTGAAGGGGCATAGTGTAGCCCCGGCAGCAGCGTGTACCGGCGTTGCCGTGGGGCTTGAACGCTCTCCCAAGCCCGGGGCGTCTCGCCTGTCAGCAGCAGCGGATGGCGACCAACTGGCGCGTAATTGCAGCTCATCCTGGCCGAGCACCCCCCCTGCGCCGCCGCCCCTCGTCCACCCGCCGGAGTCTTATAAAGGAAGAATCGTCTATTATTAATACGCGGGTAGTATAGCTACTGTATCAGTTTTCCTCCAGGGAAAACGGAAAACTGATACAGTAGCTATACTACAGGCATATATCCGTTTTCCTCAGGGTTTATCAAGTTTGCGGCCGTCGTTTCGGCCACCAGCTCCGCTCCACGCCTCGGGGCTTGGGTCGATCCGAGGGGTATGGCGACACTATTACGTCCTTCCTTGAAGATGCAGACGCCGCCGCATTTTCAACGCTTGCCGGCATATGGGGTGTTAGCCCCGACCTCTTGGATACGCCCCCTATGCGCACGCAGCTGTCCCTCCCGGTCCAATTTGGGGGTCTCGGCATCGGCGATAATGTGGTTATCGCAGATGCCTCCCACATCGGCGCTGCCGCCCTCTTGGTTGGCCAAGCTGTGACTTTCCTCCGTGCCCAATACGCCACCCTGAGCGACGCCGGGGCGTTCTTTTCCGACCGTCCGGCGTATCCAGCCCTCGTTGCCTCTACCTTGTTGTATGGGGCGTCCTCGATCCACCAGCCAGGCTTTGGCCACCCCGACGTTGGAGCCCGATGCCGGCGCCAACGTGTCGGCGCCGATGTGGGCTGTCGAGCTTCGCGCTGCTCATACCCGTGTCGTTGACGAGTGTGGAGACGCGGTGCTCGAGGATCTAGCGGGGCCGTTGGCCTCTGCCCTAAAGTTGCTCCCCTCCAAGCGCTCCCACGTTGCCCGTGCCGGCTGCTCGGCCGCTGGGGCTGAGCCGGCGTCTGCAATGCGCTCGGCGGCCGACCTCCAAGCTATCCCGCATTACTCGGACTTCCCCTTGCACTCCATGCGGAAAGTACAGGAAACCCTGAGCCACCGCATTCACACGGTCCGCTTCGCAAAGCTTGCTGCGCGTATGCCTACAAGCGGCCCTGACAGCAACCGCTTCCGAGGCCGCCTCTTACGCGCTGCGACAGCGTTCTTGGTGACTGATCCTCCAAGTGAGGGTCGCCTTGGTGAAGTCCGTGAGCGTTCCCCTGAGTACTACGATTCCATGTTCCGCGTTGCCGCTTGCCGCCCATTTGGCCTTCCGGCGGCTCCTGTCCTCTCCCCTTGGCGAGCCATGCCCTTGTGCTTTTTGCTCCTTCTCGGTACAAGGTATGCTGGCCCGTTTTGAGGATGCTGGCGTGGATTTCACTCCTTCAACTTGGGCGGTCGCGTACGCTGATCACGTGGCACGTTGCTCTGGGGGCGACTCCAATCACGCCGCACACGAGTGGGCGGCACATGGCCTTTCCGACGTTTGCCACGACGTGAAGTCCGCGTGGGCGTGGGTGTCCAGATCCTCACGGACCCGTCGGTGCTTGTTTCTCTTCCGAAGGGCAGCGACGGCCGGCCGGCCGATAATGTTGGGCTTTTTGGGTATGGTGGTATTCGCAGAACACGGTTGCTGTCGATACCACCATTGCCCCTATCCTCGGCGTGTCAAGCTGGGATCCAACGACTGCATTGCGGCGGGCTGCAGAGCGCCACAAAATCCAGAAGTATGACGAGGGTGTCCGAAACGCCGCCGGCATGCTTCGCTTTGTTCCTTTCGCCGTTTCGGAGTTCGACTCGCTGGCCCCGCACGTTGAGGCCTTCTTGGTGGAGCTCGCGAAAGCTAGCCACACACACACTGGCCAAAAATCGGCCAGCTCTTGTCTGCGTGGCGCCGCCGTTTCTCCTTGCTCATCAACATGGCACATGCAGACAACGTTCTTGGCGGGGTCGCGGCCGCGCGTGCGGCACGTGATGGTGCTCATGCGCCTGCGTCGCGTCGCTCGTCGGCATGTGTTGCTATGACCCGGGTCATTGGTTGCAAGCGTCCTCGCCGCGGCTGATACCCCGGGGCGGTGGTCCCTTTGGTCCCTTTGGCAGCTTGGCGACTTCGTGGTTCCCTTGGCTCCTCCTTGGTTCTTGGCTCCTTGGCCTCCTGCTCGACGTTGGTTTCATGCTTATGTCTCTCTTTCGCTCGCAACCTTTCATAGTTGCCGTTAGTTATGTTTGTACTGCGCATTTGTGAAAGCCCTGATGTAATAATGCTTATCTATCCGTTTATCCTCTATTCCACGTTCCATCGAGTTTTAGCCTTATCGCGTTGTCATTATCAAGTAAAAGTATCACATATTGATTTAAAATGATGATAGTTTTAAAATATGAGTACATGTGTACCGTAGTCGCAGTTTCAGGAGATATATTCGAGAACTACAGGTATTGCTAGTATATAGAAGAGGCCAATGTAAAGCCCATGTAAATAAATATGCTATCGCCGTAGATTCGTTCGCGGCTAATCTAGTAAAACCCCATATTCGAACAGCCGCTAGGTACTATATTCAATCTAGGACGTCGTAGATTGGACCTCCAAAGGTCCTAGAATAGCGCAAACCGAGAAAACGAGAAAACGAGACAAAACGAGAAAACAATCTACGTCATAGATATTGGCATGGAGGGTCTTTCGGGCCCATCCGATATGTATCATGGGCCTTCTAGGCCACCCAACAAGCATGCGACCCGACATCGCGACTAATTGCACTGCCGCCAACTTCACCGCTCCACCACCCGCGCCAGGTCCCGCCGCCTATAATGTGTCGCCCCACCCGCCCGGCCGTTATGCATATATAGGCGCCGATTCCGGGGCATCGGTCATGAATACCCCTTCCGCCCGGTTAGGCTAGCATCGTCGCGTAGTCGGGCGCCCCGTGGCCGCCATCAGCACTCGCAACACGAGGCGATAGCATGGCGATGGCCAGCAAGGTATGGCACAAGATACCCGGCAATGATTTCAGGAGATACATGGTTTAGCACGGGGATGGGGTTCCGAGGTTGGGTACCGATGGGTGGGGACGACAGTGAGCAATGAGAAGGGCCGAGGCGGCTTTTGGGTTGGTGGCCAAATCACGCACGCGGGGATTGGTGGGCGGCGCGGGCGCATGAGATGACGGTTTGAGCGTACGGCTATTCGAATAGTTGAGTCCCGTTTCGCTAAGAAGGTCGCGCATGCTGCTTTACATGATCCAGAGCCGAAACTGGCATAAAGGTTAAGTGAAAGCGTGGAGGGGAACGGAGTCAAGGGGGGGGGGGGGGGGGGGGGGTGTCGAGCTGTGTGAACACGGCGAAGAAAACGGAAGATGGCAGGCTCAGATGTTATGGCTGCTTGTATGTACCGTGATGTACACATACGAGCGCAGCAACTAGTGAACTAGTAACCCGTACCACTTAGCAGTACATGTAGCCGGAAAAGCGGTTTGGAAAGGAGGAAACCACACAAACTACACCCCTCCATAAGTCCCAGGCCCCTTTCTCGCCGAATCCGAGCGTACAAATAGTAGGGCAGCTGAATCTATGTTTTATGACATGATATCCTGGAATATTGCACATTAATGCTCAGTCTTTACCACCATGGGGTGTAAGCAACCCCTTTGGCCCTAACAAGTGCCCTACACGAGCGGCACTTGCGCCACACTGAGCGTTTCCAGTACCCCCACAACAAGGGGGGTTTGTGCCCCGCACGTCCCGCCGCGCATGCTTAGACCATTGCATGGTGGGATGGCCATGGGTGGGCGAGGAAACATGTCAGAAAAGAGGCTAGGGTGTTTTTGCTTCGGGTGGGGCCATAGTGGCGTGCGCCCGTGCACGATGCGGCGTGATACCATCGCCAATTTAGTGCCGCCTTGTGGTGCAGTTCTCAAATTCGCGGTATCGGTCAGGTGCGTTGCGAGGAAACGTCAGAAATTTTCATAGAAATACCAATAGAAACTGCGCAAACAGGGCTTCAAATTCCACACCTGCACCACGGTCGTCCGTGGCCATTTAGGCCCTTTTCGATTTTTTTGAAATAATATGTCGAAATATGACGTCCCTGTCCGCGTGTGGTCAACATGTTGGCGTGAAACTTTACGCCAAGGGGATCTCAAAACCTGATACGCGGTGGCGGGACAGTGTGTTGTATGTACTTGTGCACGGACTACTCATAATTGGCACATAGCCCCCTTGAGCGATGCCCACGGCCGCCATGGCCGGATCCCCCTTTCACAACATTATTTCTGCCATCATTGACGCAATAAGGCGCACGCCATTGCCGCCCCACTGGGCTCACCATGGCGCGCTATGAGCATGCGGTCATGCACTGCTATAGAAAAGCTTTGGCATGCGGCAAGGAGGCCGCAAGAACCTTCTCCCGCCTACGCGTGCAACGATCACAGCCGCATTTTGCCCATGATTTTGGCCATGAACCATCGTCATCGACACGTAGGGCTTGGTCCAGGTCGTGAATGACCTAATTTCAATGCCCTATGTGTATGGTGGATAGTGATCACATAAAGGGTGATGTGGTATGAGTACGGGGGCTGTGGTGCCCCATGCCTATTTGTGCACACAAGTGGCGCAATTTGTGGTTTTGAAGCGCTAGCGCCTGAAGCCCTGCTTTTTGCATGAATGAAAGCGTTGACGGCAACGGCCCCCGCGTGGCAATATTGGTTGTATCGTGCTATCGCGGCATTCCCCCCCCAGCCGTACGACCCTGAGTAACCCGCATGCACGCGCGCACGCCCTCTGTGCAGCCGCGCATGGGCATGTGGATCAAATTCGCAAACCCCATATATACTTATGTGGAGGGGTGTAGTTTATATCATTTCAGATTGAGTCCGGTTTTTCTAGTGAAGAGCGAACGAAGGGAGCGGCAGATTGACGAAGCAGGGGTAGCGCCAGGTCACGAAGGGGCACCGGGAGGGCCGTTGCTGTGGAGTCTTGTTGAACTTTGAAGCGGCACAAGGGCGCTAATATGTGGCCGAAAAAAAACCACGTGCCATGCGAAGGGAGGACGTTGGGGTCGATGTAGACCAGAACTCCAGACTGACGGAGTTGGCGGCACCCATCGACCTTGATGGCAGGTGTGGGACAACGGGACACCGATGGCGTTAGCAGAAGAGGATGCACCCTTGCGAAGGCTGTGCGAGAACCACTAAGTATCCGGTGTTGGGACAACACCAACGAGACAAACGGCCATGTAGATTTTGTCCGACATTGTAGCGGCAGTCCATGACCTGGACTACGCGCTCGGGGCGACCGCCCCGAAGTTAGTCTCATCGGCTAAGGTGACTG
Organism: Tetraselmis striata; assembly: GCA_006384855.1. Lineage (NCBI taxonomy): Eukaryota > Viridiplantae > Chlorophyta > Chlorodendrophyceae > Chlorodendrales > Chlorodendraceae > Tetraselmis > Tetraselmis striata. The sequence goes on along the minus strand of VCJN01003253.1, from coordinate 156,061 downwards.
CTCGCTCGGGGCGACCGCCCCGAAGTTAGTCTCATCGCCCAAGGTAACATGGACCTGGGGCGCGGACAGGACGTTATCGATGAAATAACGCCCAAAAGACCGGCGACACGGGGATGCTCGTCCGACACGGGACGGAGCAGCACGCGTAGGTCGTCGGGGCCGCGCCGGCCGGCACGGCCCTTCTCACGGACCATATGCAGGGTAATGTTCAAGGAGTCGACATGCACGTCCCGCTCTAGCCAATACTTGCCATGGCGAAGAACATGAAGTTGAAAACCTCGGCCATGAGGGCCCGAAAGTCGTACTGGTACTCGGGGGGGGGGGGGGGGGAGCAGATACAATCAACTCGGCTCGCTCAACGAAAGCAGAAGCGGCATCGGCAGGCAACGGGACGTACTCGCAAAGCAACAGCCTCCATACGGCGTTGCGTGAGTAGCATGCCACGACGCGCGGCAGTGAGGTTCATCGGGCTGTCCTTAGCGAATGATATATATGGGGTCGATGCTGGGCAGGTCGAAGGACGTGACTGTTGATTGCTGTCAGGTAAGGCCGCAACGACTTAGCCCCAATGTGGCCCTGCTCACCAATCCAAGCGACGTACCGAACAACGTTGGCAGTAGTTGCCTCCAGCGGGCTGATATTATCGGAGTCGCGGCAAAACTCCGCGATTTGATACCGCTTGCCGGCGTAGCTCTTGAGCGTCTAGGAGATGAGGGAGCTAGAGAGGAGGTCGAGGGTGCGCTGCCCTATCTCGTTCGAGCTGAACGCTTCTTTTAGACGGCGGGTTCGCAGTGAAGCCGCCCATGGGGCGAGAGCTTCGGGCTCGTCAATCACGTAAGTTTGACATTTCACCAACGGAGTAACATGTGGCCGGGCCATTTAGCAAAGTAATCGACTCCAACGGTTAGGTTGCCGGCAGTTGGACGCTAATCTCTGGACGGGTTGGTATGAACACCAATACGGGTTTGCGGGACAATGTTCAGGTAGGAGGGCCGCCCCGCGCGCCCGTCGCGCTCGTAGCGCATGTCTTGCGCGTAATGACGTACACGCGCAAATGATATGGTAGTTGCGAACCAGTTATAACCCGTTAAGAAACAACCGACGGACGCAGTGATAAAAGGGTACGGGACGAGACGGGTTGTTGAACTACCGTCATGTGCAACATGTGTGCGGATGATTGAGCCGCACTTGGATGTGGCCTGTGGCTATAAGAAGCGCCGCATCGAGGAAGGCAATACGTCAAAATGAAATTTTCACGGTGGGGGGTAAGATTGGGCATGCATGTATGCTTGCAGCAATTCGAGCGTCGGCCCGCCGGCAACGGGGCGGCATTCTCCATATATGGCATGCATGGTGACGCGTACATTCAAGCGTTGATGTATGGATGAGAGTTTAACACACGGATGATGAGCCAGGTGTGGTCTTGAAACAACATGTGACCTTGCCCGCAACATGTTACGGGATAGTTTATTGCTTTGTGTATCACAGCGAAACTGGACCGAAGATGGCAGGCTCAGTTGTCACGGCTGCTTTTATGCCCAGTCGTGGTGTACACGAACGCGGGCGCGCGCAGCGACGGGTGGACTAGTAACCCGTACCACTTAGCAGCACATGCAGCCGGACGGAAAGCGGTTGGAAAGAGGAAACCCCATAACTAGTTTAGATCGGATCGCGCGCGCTGTCTCTTAGATGTGCAAAATAATCTAGGAAGTCGGATCTAGGACTAGAAATCTAGCAGCTTTTCAAATATGAGCTTGTCAAGAACACGAGTGTGACACAATGCTGATAAATCTGGATAAATCCGGATATCCGCGGCGGATGATAACCGCCCATATAAGCAGTCCATGTTAAGATGACCGATATCTGGAACCGAATTGAATATCGTTTAAATCGCGTTTTCGCGCGGTGCTGTACTTACGGGGTCATATTATGTGATATATAATGTATCATATATGATTAATACGTAAATAATGGGAGATCCGTCTATCGGCGCTCGTAAATATCGGCAACCCCGATGTCCCCTGATACTATCTTTCGTGTATAACGTACCACGTATCTTTATTAAAGGTAAAAAGGTACCCATAGACGAATTCCTCGTACCTGTATCAGTACTGGAATAGTTAAAGTCATCGCGGGTACCGGCGGGTATACGTGGTAGTGATCCTGCTGCTGGCATACTCCGCACACCATATCTGACCCGTATCTTGACAGCGCGGGTGTGATCTTATCTGAAATTCTATTGCCGTGTAAGGATTACTGGAAGTAAGAAAAAAGGTCGCAAGAGACTTGTGATTGCTTGTGCGGACAGCAAGATGAAAATGTCACCTCGATATTAATTGAGATGCTGGTGAACATAGAGGTTATGGGCTGCATATGATTGTCGAGACGCCGGAGTTGTGATCACTGTGGAAGGCCTGCAATAACTAGCAGCAAAGTTGTGTCCTGAATGAGCGAAGCACTGGCATTTCTGCTCAGCATAGCGCATTGCTGGAAATGCGACGGGCCTTATATTACAAAAACTTACATGTACAAAACATGCAAAACTTCGGTGCATTCGTGTGCACGCGCGCGTGTCTAAAACACAAGCGCTGCTTTCGCGAGCATCACCTTTATACAGAAGGCATGTAGTCCCAAGAAGCTATCGGCTCCTATATATGGGTGCCATCAGGATTAACAACTACGTATAATATCTATAGTAGTACAGCACTCGTGTGCAGATACTGGGGGTTGAGCTCCCAGCAGCCCAAAGTATGTATATTCCACTGCCGCAGTCACGTCGGCTGCAACGAAGGAACTGGACTTCTCAAAAATAGCGCTGGTACAGCCGCTGGTGGGTCCAGGGCTGTTCAGCAGCAGCTCTTCCCAGGGGCGCCTTATGGAGACTCGTCCAACTCAAACAGGCTGTACATGTCTCGCAGCGAGTAGACCATCTCGCCGAGCGGCACCTGGATCGTGGTGCTCTCGCCAACGGGACGGTACTTCTGTGTCTTGCTCTGCCACTCCGCGGAGGGGCGGCCAGGGTACTTGTGGGAGAAGGCGGCTTCCGTCTCTTCCGGCAGCGTCTTGAGGCGCAGCTTTGTCTCCTCGCTGACGTCGTCCCAGGTGAGGGCCGGGTTCAGATGGAACACCCAGGGCTGACCGGGCAGCGGATGCTCTGCCGTGAAGAGCACCACGCGCTTGTTGGTGCGCGGCTGATGCAGGTTCATCCTCAACCAGGTGGTCAGGGCGGCCCACTCCTTGTCGCGCTCCTTGTGGCTGCTACCTGAGGGTGCGTCCTCGTCGGTGGGCAGCTGGCACATGGGCATCGTCTGCTCGGCAGGCGTCATGTCGTCCTCGCTGCTCTGCGCCTCCTCTGGGGCCACCTTGCCACGGTGGTGGAAACTGCGCCAGGTGTACTTGCGGCGCGGGGCAGCTCCACCGCGGTGGTTGCTGCGGCGCCGGCTCTTTGAGGGGCTCTTGGGCTGGCCAGCAGGCTCCATGCCGAGAGACCGGAGCTGAAAGGCAGGCATCTTGTCCGTCACATCCCAGCTCCCGGCACGCAGGAGCTGCAGCACCTCGGCGCACGCATGCTCGGGATTGGAGCATCCTTCAAATGCACCCTGTGTGTGAAGAGAGGGAGCAGACGGGAGTCGTCAGCAAACCAAACCACATAGTGGCTTCACACACAATGCACTGCAGTGCAGAAATGAAGCTTAGAGGCGGGTACCCCGTGTTTCTGTTATGTCCTGGGGTTGCTAGGCTATTGGCACACCACTCTTTGCTGATATTACTCTGGGCAGAGACGGTACAGTACGTGTCAGGCTTCACAAATATCATCAGTTGCGCATGTATCCCTTGGTACATATGTACACGTACACGGTACAATTACGAGTACCCACAACGACGAGGTACTAGCGAGGCGAGTACGGATACAACCCGTGAATTTCGCCTATCTGCAGTAGATTACCGCACAGGGACCCTGCACCAGTGTATAGTGGGTTTTGTTGCTGGCATCTTCGTCATTTACACCAGTAATGCTTACACGGTACTCACAGTGGCGACCCTATAAGGATCACATACGACTTGCTAAGTTATACCAACCGGTATACGGTACAGGGATGACCCCAGCATGTTCCGCTCCGGGGTAAAACCCCGGCATTATCGATGGTGGTGCCGGTTCACGTGCACCGGTTCCGGTAGGGTTACACCCGTCACCTGTGTACATGTACGAGTACGTGTACATCGTGCATCAGGCAGGGCAGTTCCTCCGGCAAATCTCGCTACCTACGGGTACTGCTCTAGGATACTACCGAGGTACTCGCTCGTATTGGATCGAAAACTATTATAATATATCAGTGACATGAGCTAGCCGAAAAATTTTATTATATCAGACGACCAGCGACGAATACGAGCATTTTCGCTGTTACAGCGACCTACCAGTCGGGGGAAGGGGCAGTAGAGCATCATCGTGTCCACAATGATCAAAACCGTTTCTTTTCCGCGTAGAATACTCGTACGCGTTCAGCGGTTTATTCCGTCGGTCGATAAATTCCACATGAATGCGTGTTTTTCTGAATCGTTGCGGTCATGATGTTGAGTCAGAACCGCCGAGACGCTGCGTGACGAAGGCGGGACCGCGGGTTTGTATAACCAAACCGCAATTGTCAAACGCAATCTCGGCATCGAAGGAGCCAGTCGCACTACCTCGACTCTAAGACCGGTATTTGTGTCCCGGGGAACTAGACATCGCGAGTGCTTTCTGACATCACGGCTGCTGGCTAGAAAGCGGGAGGCATGAGACAATCCCTCCGCCGCGGCGTTTCCGAGACTAGCTGGCTGTGTTGCGGGTCCAAGAGGCCAAAACCGCGAGCATGCTCACACAGCCGCGCGATCAAAAGTAGAGGAATCGCGCCGTCGTCGTAGCATGGCGCGCCGAATGGATGTACTGTACTGGTAGTTGTGTACGACGCGTAAATGCTGACGAGGACAGGGAGGCACTTTCCGAGACGGGCTCGTATCGATACGGTAGTTAAATCAGTACTCGATTCTTCCGGCATGGGATAAACACAAGCTGGCACCGCGCTTGAAATGTTACGCCCAGACAAGAAATACTGCCCGTACGGGAGGTTGGCTGCGCGATTCCGATGCGCCGCGTGTTTCTGAGCGTGTCGGATGCAACGTTGTCAGCGCCCGCACCAGTCGCCCCGGAGCGCAGGAGGGGGCCATGATGGGAGCCATATACGATGTCGCGAGGCTAAGCTGCCCTCAGGTGGGGGAGGGGGGGGGGGTTAAGGGAAAGCCGGTGGCGCACCCTCGAGTGACGGAATCGCGGAAAACGTTTTGAGCGACGAAGACTGACATCGCGGTCGAGTACATTTAGAAGGTGCGGTTGGCAATTCTAAATCACAAGCAGACCTCGGGCAGCCCGGCAACAACGCCGTCGCAGAAAGATGAGAACGAGGGGCGGGTATATACTCTAAACGCTGCAGGTGGAAACGTAGTCAAGCAGATGGGTAGATCCGACAGGGGGTGGGGTGTATACTAGCTGCCGAGCTTGTGTGGTGCGGACAGGCGGGTTGAGATATTGCAATATAACGGGGGAGTGCGATGACCATCGTACCGTGTCGTGCTGGGAGGCGAGGTCGCCCTCTTGCGTGCCGGAAGAATCTTGGCTAGCGCCGGAGGATGAGCAGCGTCGCTTGCACGCACGGTGACTGTCTGCGAGATGGCGGTTGTTGTCGCAGGCGGGGTGCTCCTCATCGCTGTCGTCACTGGTGGTGCAGGCGTCTTCGTGGTCTGGCTCGTAGCCGCGCTTGGCCAGCAGCGGCAGGTACGGCCGCTGATATCGGCTCAGCGAAAGAGGCATCGGCTGGCAGCATGCCATGGGAAAAGTGGGAGGCAACAGCGCTCCGGTTCGTTGAAGCGCTTCCATGGTTGGTGCTCTGGGGGCGGGTGCGGGATGTGCGTTGAGCGGTACTGCGGCGGGACTGAATCGCGTTTTGCGTTCTGCACTTCAGGCGCTGAGCACGTCGCCTTTCATGATGGGCGACTACGGCATCCGACATCCGCTTGACCTCGTACC
>VCJN01003253.1:0-145000 GCA_006384855.1 Tetraselmis striata | reverse complement strand
TGCGTTGTGAACTTATCACACGAATGACGTGGATACACATGGTCAAACTTATCATACACGTAAATTTTGACTCAAAACTATCCACTTTCATACAAGTACATACATACATTATCTTCCATACTACAGCATGTCACGCAACGCCGAGAACAATGCCGATGCTGTACTCAACATAGTGGCGGCAATAACGAACCTCAGGTGTGGCGGGGCAGTTGGCGCGGCAGTACTGATGCCAATCAGAGTGACGATACGCTGCAGTGAACGGGACTGCTGATGCACGCGCGCTCGACCGCTGCTGCACACGCGCCCAGACCACGCTCCACACAGGTCCCAAACCAACAGCAGTGTTTGTTTTAACCAAGAAACAGACAAAACAAAGTAGGTAACCATGTTGCTGCCTATCCTATGAAGGTATGCCTGACTAAGCAGGCAGTGCTGGCGCTGGCGGAGAAGGATAAGAAGGGGACGAGAAACAAACCGCAATTATAAGAACATAGTGATGCCGAACACATACATCATTAATGTGCATCGAATCACATTTCTGGTCATAGAAAACAAGTTGCAGCGTTCCATGCCGTGCCATGGGCAACCAAAATTGGTCACTAGATAGCTGATTTTATAGTGGACTCAGAATTTGCGAACACATAAATTGTGACTCAATAATATCCTCTTTCATACACCCTCTTAGACACCATTTCTCATACTACAACATGTCATGCAATGGCGAGGACAATGACGATGCGGAACGTATGATTAATGTGAATCGATTCACAATTCCGAGTTACATCGTTCGGTGCCCTGCCAGGGGCAACTAAACTTCTCGAAAACTATCCATACATTCGGACTCGGAAGATACCACGCGCGAGGGAAGCACGGAAACAGAGACAGACAGCTTCGTGAGGACCTCCAAAGACAAAAGCGAGTCAGACAGATACTTGCGCGAGACATAGACCTGCTCGAAACGACGACTCGGCACATGACCGCCTACAAACACACCGCCCGAGACGAGCGACCGAATACGCGCACCGGGTCAATAGACACAGAAAGCTGGCAGCTACAGGCATCACAAACCACAGTGGCGGCGGCAACGAACCTTGCCATACAGGTGGGCGGCGATGCAGTTGGCGCGACAAGTATGTCGCCGGTCAGAACGCCGACAGACCGCGCAGCGGTAGGGATCGCTGATGCACGCGAGCCCGACCGCGGAAAACCACGCTCCACACAGGTCCCAAACCACTAGCGGTGCATGTCGTAACCAAGAAGAAGATAAAACACGTTAGGTGACTAGGTACTTCCTATCCTGTCTTGCTATGCCTCTGTAAGGAGATAGTGCTAGGCTGCAGGAGAGGGATAACAAGGGAACGAGAGACATACCGCAAAATGGTGAACCACGCACTACTGCGGCGGACGTCTCACCTCCAGGACAAGCGCTTCAAATTCGTCGAACACCGCCACATGTACCTGCTCTACCTGTACGGCGGCGATGACATATTATCCGCTCAGGGATATGCGCGAGTGCTGGGTGTGTGCGCGGTGGGAGAGAACGGCTATCGTGCTGGTAGATCCTGCTGGGAACATAATAGAAATGGCCCACACTGCATCCCGACCAGCACGTAGGGAACGGTGCGCGTACGGTGCGACAGCCTTCTTCCTGCCTTCTTCCGATATGCCGTATGATATACACCAATCAAAATTACGAAAAAAACCAACTCAGCACGAACACATCTTGGGTATGTCATTTCGTCGAAGCACGTACACGCCATTATGCGAATACATTACGATCACACCGCGCAAAGCGACCGAGAACCTTTATCTCAATCTTAGTACATTCATCCGTGTCATCACACCACCCAATCTTAGAGGCATAAATACCGGTCATCACCGGCCTCGTACACCTCGCGTTGCATCCGCGACGCAGTTATACTTAATGCCACATATATTTTGCGCGTACAACTACGAGTTAACCTTTTCTGATATGTGAAAATACGCTTTATCGTACGAAGATATGTAAATTTCATATTTTTGGCCTTTTTGCCCCCTTTCGGTTTACGAGGGAACACGATGCAAAACACTTTTGGGAAAAGTGCTCCACTCTGGCAAGCCTCATACACCCATGCACATAAGTTTGGGGTCCCTTTTCGGCAGTCTCAAGACTTCGTTCCGAAGTCTAGGGTACCTGAACGTAGGGTACATGAGATGAAACCCTGGAATCTCAGAGGGTTTTATAAAATCTGCATGACGAATGGCTCAAACCGAAGCTTAATGACCTTTGACTAGGGAATCACGCTGCACTTGTAATTGGTGCGTGGATGGGCGTCGCCTGCAACTGCACAAAAACCAGGGTCGGTATCACGCACACGCCGACGCGCGTGCATAGGCAACCAAACGGCGGGATGGCCATGAACGCGTGAGGAAACACATTGGCGAGGGGCTCGGGTGCATTTGGTTGGGGTGCAGCCGTGTGGGCGGCGGCTAGTACATTTCGCGTTGCGATACTGGCATGGCATCAGTGTCGGCCACGCTCAGCAACACCCCCTTGGCATTAAAACGCTATAACTTCTCAGGGTTTGCTCAGAAAATTGTTTTAAAAATACCACGCATTTGCTCGTTCAAATTTGCGTCGAAACCAATCTTCCAAAATCAAAAAATCGATTCTTGGGGCCCCGGCAAAATTCCCCAAAGATGATCATCCAAGTTGCCCCTAACTGCCTCATGTGCCCACCCATGTCGGGCGTGTGGCTTTGCGCCAAGTGCGTGTCTAAGCCCCATACTCGGCTGTGCGAGAGCGTTATGTGTGTGGATGACCACGGACCACCAACACTTGGCATGTGCCGCCTCCTAGCGACACACACATCTACCAGCCAAAATGCCATTTTCCACAGCATTTTTCATGGAATTTCATATTAATTAAAGTCCACGCCCCTACCGCGCCGCCCCGCCCACGAAACGGTGCAACTGGCATTCCACCACGCGCCCCCATAGTAGAGCATCGCCCTACGCCAAGGGACCCATCGAGCGCCTCTCCTACGTGCGTTCGCCACAGAAACAACAGCATTTTCACCCCAAAACTGCTCCCCACAGTGGCCAACTTGTCGTTGGGGTGTCACGTCGTGCCTACAGCGACATGCTTTCAGTGGCCTACACGCACGGTGTGTGCAACTTGTGCCAAGGGGCGTATTCACCGAGTTTGGTGCGACGAGTGCCGCTTTTTCCATATATAGGTTTGGACGGTTGGCGCAACCCACAATTTTCCGGCGCCAACGCATCATGCACTGATTTCGCGTTTTTATAAGGGCGCCCACAAATGGTCGTGTTGTCGCGCGGGTGGGTATAAAGCGCGCGATAGGCGTTCGCCCGAACTATTCCCACTGTAGTTAGCATGTATGCACATGCAGCCGGCGTTATATATCCTCACCCATGCATGGGCTTTGCGATCGAAAATGCAAAACCCGGACTTATGTGGAGGGGTGTAGAACCGCACCGACATTCGTAAACACGAAGCTTTTTCCGAAGTACTTCAATAGTACACCGACTATTCACGTGCTCCGGCAGCCTGTGTAAGCGACAAGTACGAGTATCTTTTGTCGTGGTTACTCCGCCTCTATCATTTGGCTTCGGAGCCTGACCCGGAAGCGCGCAGGTTCGATTCCGCATTGTGGTGCCATTCACCATAGTGTACGGATGATAATGTATGAACTTCGCTCGTGGAAGGGGACGATTCGGATTCTTTGAGAGGGGTAGGAGTGTAAGCGACAAGTACGAGTATCTTTTGTCGTGGTTACTCCGCCTCTATCAGCCTGGATATCAGCGTTCTAAATAAACATTTATAAATAATAAGTATGAAATATATATTTTGTAACACATTAATTAATGTACAATACAAACAAATGCATAATAATTATCTAAATATCGATATACAATGCTTACTGCCAGCCATACCGGTACGGGTAGTTGGGGCGGTTGTCGGCCCTCGCAAAATCCGCTCGCGAACCCCGCGCGAACTCATCGCAAACTCCCAGTTCGCGAACTTGACTTCTCGATATTTTGTGATGAAACCCCGCCTGTTTTCGCGAACTTCCACTTCGCAGAATCTCGGATCGCGAAATACTCGCGAACAGCTCGAACCAATCCCGAACGCACTCGCGAACTCATTTCGCCAGCAGTGCGTTCGCGATACGGATAGCGCGAACAGATCGCGAATTCCACACGCGAACTGTCCTAATGTACAGTTTTCGAGCGTAGTTCGCGAATTTGTTCGCGAATAACATATGTAGTACTACTCGTACTCCTGGCGACTACCTCGTACCGGTACGAGAGCCCCTACGTAGCGTATCCGCGGCTATCCGTATTTTTATCGTCTTTCTTTCGCAGAATCTGCGGCGAGAATCAATTTGAATTCCGCAGTAGTCGTACAAGTTTAATCCCCCAAAAAATGTTTTGCTAGCAGGCAGCGTGATGACTCCTTGGGTTCGCGAAGTTTCCGTGAATTCTATACGAACCCGGATTTAACCACGGATTTCACACATTCTGCCAAAGACAGAAATAAGAGATAGCCGCGGATGCGCTACGGGTTCTCGTACCGGTACGAGGTAGTCCCTACACGTGTACTGTAGTACTACACGTGTTATTCGCGAACGAATTCGCGAAGTACGCTCGAGAAGTGTACAATATAGGACAATGTGAGTATGGAATTTGCGAGCTGTTCGCGCTATCCGTATCGCGAACGCACTCGAGTGTGTTTGCGAACCCTTCGCGAATTCACTAGCGGTTTTTAATTTCTCGCCGCCTGGTTTGGTCTCTGCTCGTGGTGCCGTTCGCACTTCCCCCGAATTCGCAAAATGTATACGCGAACATAGCTCGCGACATCCCAAAACCGCGAGGGCCGAGCGACCCCTAAGTTGGGTTTTTCTTCCGCATGGCGCGCACTGCGCGCATTCGCCTGCGACACGCCAATCCACGTGGCGCACATGCGCGCGCAGCTACTCGGCATAATAAGCACAAGCACGGACCGTTGTACGACAGTAGGCATGCTACAACACTCGAATTAAACATGACAATTGACGTGTCGAGCACGGTCAACTCCAGCACATCGTGGTGAGACGACCATGCACCGCGCAGGGTAGTATTATGAAAAACAAAAAGCGGACTCTTTGTTAATTGTCCCCATCTTTCATCTTAACACCCCGCCGACCATGTGGCGCGCCCCGCGTCGATGCTTACACGTTCGTCCCGTGCAAGACGCTTTGGCTTTCCCGCACGCTAGGTGACCCGCGTGTCAAGACCCGCCGTCCATGCCTCCGCCAGGAACGTCTTCCTAGATGCGAATAGCCGACCGCCGCCGGTCATGCTGGCGGTTGCCGACTTTAAACCGCATTTTTCGAAAGCGAGCGCTAAGACTTCAAATTCCTCTCTTCGCCCTCATCTCGAGCCCCCATTCCGGCCGCGCCTGATGCGCGAGTTCGTTCATTGGTGGTAGTATAGGTGCCCCCTCTTGCGTGCCTCACTAGGATGGCATCTTGGCACCGACGGCTCGGCACCTCGGTGAGGCATGGTTGGTTGATTCAATTTTCTACCTTGTCGCCGGTCTCGATTCCACACCTGGCATGTGGCCGACTCGGCTGTCGTGACCGAGCGAGCAGCCCCGTCCGGCGGTCAACTACTCTTGCTATGACGTGCCACAAGTACGCGTCCTAAGGCGGTCGACGTGGCTGTTGAGCGCGGGCGGACGGCTATACATGCCTACTGCGCAATCATGCGCCATCCGGACGGCGCCCCGACTCGTGTACTGCTCGTGAGTCTTACTAGATGCGTCATCGAGTGCGACGCAACCGGCAAACATGGGCGAACATCGGCGCCGTACGCAAGGTCGACATGATCCGCAACTAACGGCGTGCGTATCCCGTTCAAGGACGGGCCACCCTCTCCTTTTCACCAAGGCGTCTCGATGGAGGACGCGACCCCCGCCAACTGCGCTTCACGGACGGCGAGCTGGCTCGCTTATATTCATGGCTAGCAAGGCGTGGGAGGAAAGCCACTGAGTATCCCGGCTCTTTCTCGTCCCCAAGCCCACTGTCAACAAGTGGCGACTCATTATCGACATATGCGCCCCCTCAAGCGGTACTAGGAGAAGCGGAACCTGAGCTTCGAGACCCTCACTCGGTTGCGTCATCTGGCTCGACCCGGCGACTACATGATTTTCATGGACCTGCATTATGGCCTCTATAAAGCGTCGACATTGCCCCCGAAGGCCATAACTGTTTTACCGTCGACTACCGAGGCAAGCTTTGCCAACTGGCGGGGCTCTTTATGGGCTGGAGCTTAAATTCGTACTACTTATGCTCCCTTCATGGCTGCGTTTAACCGGCATTTCCGTCACCATGGCTTCTCTGTAGCGCCCCACAGAGGGGTGCGCTAGTCCAAGACCCAGCATGGGGCGACGTCTACATTGCGCCGGCTGTACTTATCACTTTCCAGCAGGCCCTTAACACCGGGCGAAGCACTGCGTATGTACTGAATCCGGGCGAGACGGTGCGGCTACTGGTAATGGTAGCGTGATCCTCATGCGAAACGGTGGACCGTCCGACGACCGGACGACCCACCACCAGGCCAACTGCCGGCCTGCGCCCATAGTGGCGTGAAGGGCAGGCCCTTTAGGAGGACACCACCATAGCCATCATGGACACAGACAGAGCTGAGGAGCAACATGACGCCGGGGTCGGCATCTTTCTGGCCGCGCTGCGAGGCGGCAGAGTGCAACAGCCCGCGGTCCGCACGGTCGTAACTGCAAAAAACTCGCGGGCATTCAACTCCCACCAGGAACCCGCCGCCACGTACGCGTGCTACAACGCCCATCCCACCTACTATTGACCGGCCTCCCCGCCGGCACGGACGATGCCACCCATGTGGCCCTCCTGTTTGGCGATCCGGTGGCCCAACACCGAGCTATGGACGAGGAGTCGCGCGGCCGGACTCTGACGAACCTGATCCGCACCCTCAGCCCCAAAATCGGCGTTCAAATACTACCAGCAGACGTCAGAGTAGTGACTCGCCGTCCCCCCAAACCCACCGCCGCCGACCCCGATGCACCGAGTGGCACTTGGCTCCCCACCACCACCGGGTCCGGCATCCTGCGACTGGCCCGCAGAGAAACAGCCGTGAGCGTTCTAAAGACCCAATGGACAGGAGATAGAAGGCACAGCGATCCTCGACCGCCAGGGCCGCCGCTGCTCCACCCGCCTGCTCGGAGCGCCACACCTCGACGACATCGAGCGGCCGGTACACTAGGTGTGGCTTCGCTCCCCCTCGTTCAGAGGCATCACGGAGGCCGACATGTGCGTGGCTGCGCCTGGCGGAGGGCCTTCTCCCACCGTACGACCAACCCCAGCCAAGCGAAGCGGCGACAGACCAACCGGCGGCGACACCAGCAGACGTCCTGGCACTCGCTGGAATGAGAGCTTGGGCCGAGTGCGAGGCCGACATAGACGACGCAGACGACGCCGTCATCTGCCCCCCAATCCCGCACACTACTGGCCCTCCTGGAGGTCCGCGAGGTATGGAAAGCCCGCCGCTCAGCCGACTCGGTGCGCCTCGAACTCCTCGATACTGAAGCAGAGCGGCTACTCCAGGACGTGTGCCGCAACGCAGTAATGGCGCCGCCGTTTGGCGACCAGCCGCAGGGCCGAGTAGTGGTCCAAGCAAGTCACAGTAGAACACAGCGAGGACCGAGAGGACCAGCAAACCACCCCACTCCCAGGAATACTGCCCCCGGCGCTATCCAAACAGTTCTTCCGATGCGCACTGACCGCCAAAGCGATCTGCACCGGCCCCCTGGCCAACCTGGAGCTGTCGACGGTGGAGCAGCGGGCGGAGGCCATCGCAATTACCATCAGCCAGCGCATCAACACACCTCCAGAGCTGCAACACGCGCAGTGGCTGACGGACACCATGACAACTGCCGGCGTCGAGATGTACCACCACCACACCGAGCCGACACTGCTCCGCTCTGGAGACGACAACCTCTGTGCCATCTCCCTCGGCCAAGAAGACGAGGAGTTCGCGGACACCCTGCGCCTGGTAGTGGTCCTCACTTCCCCTGTCGCACTACTGCGGGCGATACGCCTCCGCACCATCGTCATCTACCTCACGGAGTCCGAGTTCGACGCCTCGGAGCTGCTCATCCACCCCTTCAGCCAGAGGATGCGGGAGGCGGGAGAACTAGGAGGCAACACTGGTCTATCACAACCAGATCCGACGCGCAGCGACAGGCCTGCGAAAGAAGGCCCGGAAGACCGGCCTAGCGTCCCTCGCCTTGCGAGCCACCGGACGCCCAATCTACACCCTCACCCTGCAGTTGACCGCCCACCACCACAGCATCATCGGTGGCACCCGCAGCACCGACAGAACAGACTACCAGTGGCGCAAGACAGTGTCGACAGCGTGCGGGAAGATCAAGGCCGCGCCCGCTCCGGCACTAACCGAGAGGCGCCCTGCCGACACATCGCCCGCCCCACCACCAGCATGCCCAATCCAACTGCCACCTCCAGCGAGCCCAGCAGGCCAGATCGCACCCCAGGTCCGCGACGCTCCCCCCCTACCTAGGTTCAAGCACGTGCCATCGAGGCGCGGAGCGATCGCATACGCAGTGGCAGCCATCGACCAGCGCGGAGCAGCAACAGAGCGCGCCCCCGGACGAGCAGCCCACCCAACCCATGCGCCTACAGCCACAGCCCCAGCGGCAACTGCCATGCCTGGAGCACAAGCGGACGACGAGGAGGAACTGCAACTCAACTACGAGGATAACGACAGCGCCATGGAGGTGGACACCACCCAGGGTGCGGCAGCAGAGATAACAGCTCTGACTGACATATCCGTCGATTCCCCCCAACGCTCAACATTGCACCGCGCATTCTGGGAGGGCACACCCAATGGCACCACAGAGAGACTGGCAGAACTTCACCACCGCAGCCACTGCAGCCACGGAGATGCTTGCACAGTCCTCTCCTGCCAGCCAACCCGCAATAGCCGCCAAACTGGGCAGCCTCACAGCGGAGTCCCACCAGCTGCGCAACTCACAACGCCTCTCCATCTGGCTGGAACGTCACCCAGCCAGCCCACCCCAGCAGTCAAAGGCAAGGCAGCCACAACAGCTAAACATAAGAAGAAGCATCCCAGGGGCCGCAGCCGCTCGGACGGCGCCACCCGCAACCGCAGCATGAGCAAGCCACGCCTCTCTGGCGCCCGCGGCTCAGACAGCGAGTGGGAAACAGACGATGGTGCAGCCCACCCGTCCTGACCAGCTGCACCCGTCCAGCAGCTTGCACCGGTAAGCTGTCGAGCGAGCCACTGCAACAACAACCAAGCCAGCTGACTCAAAAACATCGCCCACCACTAACCATGTGCCCGGTGCAGCTCATACACCAACACACACCCGGAAACTCACCACACACACATAACACACACCGCTGATTCCCACAACCACCACATGCAACACCTATCAAATTACATGTCGGAGGGCTTCGCAGCCCCCACCAATCATACTAGCCGGCTCAGCGGTGGATAAATACTGAGCATCACATAGCTAAATAATCCGGTCAGCCCCCTTCCCCCATCTCACCTTGGTAGCTGCAAGCGGGACGCCTCGGCTGCCTAAGCTTGCATGTTGAGCTATGAACGGGATAGGCCTAACCTAGATAGGGAAAGCAGGGGGGCGCTGCTGTCCTGGCTTCAGCCCACTGGAAGGAGGAGGGGCTTGGGCACACTGAAGGAAGGCCGTTAGCTTGAGCTGTAACTACACCTAGTGTTCCCTACCATGGTCAGAGATAGCAAGTCCTAAGAACAACTCAGTCTGGGCCAGTGGAAGCAGCGGACTAGCAGTTGTAATTCAATTTCAATTTCAATTTATGATTTCGGGTCGGCCGGCGCTAGCGATGATGACGCTATGGCGGCGGCGGCCGCCAAATCCCCCGCCGCCCAGCCGGCAACAACCATATCCGACGACGCCGCATCACCAATGCCCCAAACGGCTGACCCCAAGCGGCCCTCGGGGCACCCGGCTGCACCAAACCAATATCGCGCCCACTCGATGGCCGCGGGCACTTCCGTTGCTGCCGGCAGCGGTGCTCCTCAGAAACTCGCGCAAGCCCCCTCCGAGCGCGTCGCCGAGCAGCAACCATGTACATGGGGCTGCTAAAAATAATTCTTGCACGACCCCAACTTTGCGTCGGTCTCTCCCAGATCCGCCTACATGTGGGGAGGTGGTGTGTGCGACTCGGACATGGGCAGCAGCCTACTCGCGAGTGATGTTCGAAATACAATCGGGTTCTCGTACCTCGGTACGACCCGCGACCGACATGCATAATATAGGCCGTAACCCCCGACCCCTATATGTTCCACGCCCTGATGTGAATCACTCGAATCTCGGCCTAGTACTGCGGAGTTTTCGGCGGCGCCATGCGGCCTACCCGTTCGGAACGCCTACGAAACTTGCAGCCGTCCCGTGGGAATGGGCGAGGGCGGCGAGCGCGAGGAGACGGGAGCCCGGCACTGAGACGCGGGGTTGGTGTTCTGGGGCGGAGAGGCCGGGCATGGCAGCGACTCATGGGTAGGTCAAGAGACATGAGCCGGAGTGCCTAAGCGAGTCGCAGCCATACAGTGGGAGGGACCGCAACACCCACCGAGGCATGTGCGTGTACGACCGGTGCTCTTTATCGGCAAGACTCCGGTTACAGGCACGCGGCCCGCTCGGTTTGACCCTGGACGGGCGGCTACAACGACGAGGCGAGCTGCGGACGAGGTAAGCGGCGCATGGGCGAGCAGGATCGGCTTGCCGACCACGGAGCGACGACACGCGGGCGGGGTAGGGGGGGGGGGGGGGGGGGGGGCTTTTCACTACAGTCCCCGTTGGGGATCCTACGCAAGAGCTGATGCGGGCGAGATAGAGGCAACATCGGCGGAGCGCGGCCGAGGCCGGCGGACCGCCACAGCTGGCGCGGTGGGGCGATCAGCGCCGCGACGTGCGGGATGTTTTCAGCGATGGCGGCAGGTGGAGCCAAGACGCACCACGACGACCGAAAATGTCGCGGCGTCGGTGCATTTCCGATGTACAAAAAACCCTTTTCGGGGGCGGGCCGAGTACTGCATTCGTAATCCTTGTACTGCCAAATAGCGATAGTCACTCGTACTCGCGACTACCCTTAGTTATCCGGGAATAATACAGCTTTTGATTACGTGATGGTAGGAGGCGGGGTATGGAAACGAAAGAGGATGGCCAGAAGCTTGACATGTAGCTACGCTGCTACAGTCCCCCTCGCTCGTAAATCTTGCCCCGTACGCATCTGTCCGTATTGCCCAGGCGCCGCCGACCGCCGAGTGGTACAGTGGCACTACATTGTTATGATATAATTAACTTTATCCATGAGCAGGCTGCAGAAGGCGATATCAGAAATCACCAGAAAAGGACAATCGGAAAGGTTCTCTACAATAACTGCGAGGTGGAAGCAGCCACATAATTAACTTTATTCAACAACAGCTTGAGATGTGACATGTAGTGGCGGAGGGGGGGGGGGGGGGGCATGTTACGCTTGTGATTCCGCTCTGCACTGGTTCGAATCCTGCCGGGGCCCTCGTCGGTGGAAATATAACCGAGGGGGGTGGGGGGGGGGGGGGGGGGTCCGATGCAAATCTTTTTAGGTTCTCCTATATTATCCCTAGTACAATGGCAAACCGCGCGAACCCGCATCCCGATAAAAAGGCGATGTACTCGCCCCACGCAGGCGGATTTCCCCCGCGTAGGGGCCCGCTAATAGGCGCAGCCCAATAGCAGAATCTGGAGCGTATTGATGGTCAACCCTACCACATACCCTAGACGATGCCTTAGCAGGTGACCATATGGACCCACCCGCTCACTCTGGGCGTGCTGCACTCCTGCGCGGTACGGGCTGGAGCCAAGCTCTGCCAAGGGCGCGTTGAATGCGGACAACGCATCTGTATAGGTGGACTGGTTTTGGAGCAAGCCTTAATTGTAGTATTGACCGTTCTGTATGCGGGAAATGCTCACTTGCATGCGGGGAGAGCGCGCTTTTGAGAATGTGTTCCACGATGGTAGTCTGGTAGAGCTAATAACTCTTGGCCGCGCAGCCGTACACATAGAACGCATATACGTGCGATACAAAAATTCGTGCCCTCGTCACATTGGGTTATCAAATTCATTACTAACCCTGAACAATGAAACGCACACGTCTAGCTTTTACAACTAAAGCACAACAAACGCCACTTAGGACTGGCATCACGCATTACGGCATGTTCACGTATGATCGCACATGGAAGGGCGCGGGCGAAAACGAAGGTGAGGAGTCATAAGAATGGGCCAATCTACAATTGATGCTTGACAAGGGGGGCAAAACTTTTGTCGGCATGTGTGTATGTGTTCGCTAATGTAGTTAGAGATTGTATGCATGCAGAACGACTCAGTCTGAGCGGTGGAGAGCAGCAAGCTAGCACGTACTCAATTTTTTTGTTAACTATTTCACAGGACGGTTCGATTCGGGCGCCAGATCGCAAACTCGAGTCATTACTCGTTGCAACATCCATGCATCGGTCTCATCCGTCGTGCGAAGCGCGATCGCGACACGCGATGGCTACATATGTGCGAGAGCTCGCGTCCCTGGCCGGTCGTGCTCAATTCCAGTTCCTCGGGTTTTAGGGTTAAAAAAACACGTGCACGCGTGGCCCGGACTATGGAGTCTGAACCGTGCGCGCAGCATCACTCATCCATCCCGCCTCGTGCGCAATGCGGGCCGCTTTTCGGCGGCTTGCCGTGTTGATCTTTTAGTTAGTACTGCTGCTGTAGCTGTAGTGGGTGGATTTGTTACTGGCTTTTTTGAAATTCACGCCGGTATATGTACCCGTCGTTGTCTTACTACCCTCGTACTCGTGTTCACTACGGGTACCGGTACGAGTATTCAATGGACATACGGCGGCGGCGGGTTTGCACGTTCGCACCGGAGTCGTGGCTATCTAAATGGATCTATCCAAGCCGAGGTGCTGATTCTGATCCGTCCGGGGTGAGGCGATAATGCATATCCAAATATTTGAAAATTGTCGATTTCCTCGCTCGTAGGACCCCTATGAAATCCTTAATAATATGTCCGTGACTTTTATATGCATCGGTACGTTATGAATATGTATACCCGATGTTTCGGGTAGCGCTACCCGTTTTGATGGGCACTTTATTGTTGTTTTTTCGCCCCCGGCACTATATTGTACTTACTCTATGAATATTTGTTTTACTCGCAAATTCTCGTTATTTTCCCTCGGCAGCAGTCGGCACCGGCCGCGCGTTGGTCAGCCGGCCGGCCGGACTACCGGGCGTGCGACAGGCGGAGTCGGTGACACAGCAGTAGAGCAGGCGGCCGCTGCTGAAAATGGCTGTACGAGTACCTGCAGTCTCATCCGGCTCGGCCGGCGGGGTCAACGCGCTCGCGGTTTACACCTGCCCACAAAAGTCTTGCCCCCCTTGTCAAGAATCAACCTACTGCAGATTGGCCCATTATGACTCCTCACCTTCGTTTTCGGCCGCGTCCTTCCATGTGTCATACATGAATACGACTTCATGCGTGGGGGGAGCCCTAAGTGGCGTTTGTTGGGCTCTCGTTGTAAAAAGCCATACGTGTGCGTGTCATTATGCAAGGTTAGTAATGAATTTGGTAACCCAATATCACGAGGGCGCGAATTTTTATATCGCACGTACATGCGTTCTATCCGTACGGATGCACGCCAAGAGGCAGCTCTACCATCGTAGAGCACATTCACAAAGGCGCGCTCTCCCCACCGTCGGCATGCCAGTAAGTGAGCAGTTCCCGCAAAACAGCCGATACTGCGATAAAGGCTTGCTCCAAAGCCATCCCACCTACACATGTTGTCCGCATTCAATGCGCCCTTGGTAGAGCCGGGCTTCAGCCCATAATGCGCAGGGGTGCAACCCCCGAGTCAGCGGGTGGGTCCATATGGGTCACCTGCTAGGGCATCGTCCAGGGTATGTGGTAGGGCTGACCATCAATACGCTCCCATATTCTGCTATTGGACTGCGCCTAGCGGGGCCCTCAGCGGGGAAAATCCGCCCGCGCGGGGGGAGTACATCGCCTTTGTATCGGGAAGCGGGTTCGCGCGGTAAGCCACTGTACTAAAGTTTGTAGGAGAACCTAAGAAGATTTGCATCGGCCCCCCCCCCCCCACCCCCCTCGGTTATATTTCCACCGAGGGCCCCGGCAGGGTTCGAACCAGGGTTGTGCCGAACTCAGTTCAGTTCGGGGTAGTTCGGGACTTCGGGCCGAAACCGAAGTGAACCGCCCGAATTCAGTTGACTTCGGACTGAACTGCCTCGGAAATCGCCCGAACTGGAGAGACCGAACTACACCCTAACTCAACAGATATGACCCCAACGAGTTACCGCAACGTCCGTACATGGAGATAAGGTGTTCTACGTTGAGAAATTTGCCGCGCACGCCCCAGATACCCTCCAGATAAGGTTCACCATCCGCCATCTAGATGTTCAGAACACAACACTTCCATACTCAAACCTGAACCATGTCCACTGTCAACCTGATATAGAGTCGCCGCCCATCAGTACTCGTCATGAACGCGGCGATGAGGTAATGGACGACGTAGTCGAGTCGAGGGTCGAAGAGGACGCTGTCGTGGAGGAGGAGATGCATGCCGCCAGCGACGATGCCGGCGCGCAGGCAACCGCCGACATTACGCCCCTTGCAATGCGGCGGCGCCCCCCTCGCGTGCCTAGCACCGCCGCTTTGCGTGCCCGAAGGCAGCTCACCCTGTCTGACTGTGGGGGCAAGGCGCTCGATGAGCAGCTCACCTTGCAGCATTAACTTTGGGAGGAGTGGCAGGAGACAACCAACGACACCGCGCGCTTCAACATATGATGCGCCGTATAGATGACCTAGATGGTTGGCCGTCATGCCGGGAGGGCAAGGGGCGTAGACACCAACACCTGTAATATTTTCATTTCCATTACAAGCTTTTGCCTACAACATGTTGCCACTGTATTTACGCCATTGCTCCATCTAATTCTAGGCATATTCATACCGCAGTTTGGTGGCGGTTCAGCGGCAGTTCGGTGGCAGTTCAGACTGAACTCAGTTCGGTTCGGGCAGCTCGGACTGTTCAGGTGTTCGGTTCAGTCCGAACTGCGGTTCAGTTCAGTCTGAGTTGTATTCGGCCGAACTCCATGAATTCAGTTCGGTCCGAACAGAACTCGGCCAAAGTGAGTTCGGCAAACCTTGGTTCGAACGTGCACAGAGCGGAATCACGAGCGTAACAAGGAGGCCCCCCCTCCCGAGGTGGGCTGTGTTGTGCCTCTGACTAGGAGGCGATGGGTGGCTAGATGCAGCCGCGGCCTTGCCCATGGCCTCTGCCCCGGCCGGAGTGCAAGACACAACCCGGCCCGCGTGTCCTCGCAGCAAAGCGTCGTGGCATCGACGGTCGTTACACATTGTGGTTTTTCGAAACTACCCGCGTAATTTGTCCGAGTTACCGGGGTGGCGCCGCTCATGCGTTTGAGTTTTGAGTGGGCGCGTTGCCCTCGCCATTACCGTGCCGCAACAACGTTTGATGTGGTTTTAGTGGGAAACGTCTGCGCGGCTCAATCCGGCGCGTCTCTGACGTGCCTCGCGATTTGATACCCTGCGCTTGTACAGCGCGTGCAAGCCGGGTTGCCTATCGCTTTTCCAGTCGGATCACGAGTCAACCCGCAAGATTCCCCATGATGCTTATTCGGCCGCCGATGCGCGGGTGCCGGGCCTTCGCCAGCACCCACGTGTCACATGCCTTGGCCCCACGTGTGGTATTGACCCCTTATGGCTTCGATCTACGGATCGCTCGAACCGGAACGCCGCGGATTTCGTCGTTGATCATCTGCCCATCTGCCCCGTCGCGAACTACAAGCACCGCGCGCATGCATACCACTCTGAAAAATCTGTGGGCTTCCGTGACGATTGAAGCGGGCGGGGCGGTGCTCGACTGTGACCGCTCGGGAGTTGGCGATTTGACCCTTGAGACGAGTGGGCTGCGCCTAGCGGACTGCTCACGCCCGTCAGATTTGACGCTGACGGGGGGGGGGGGGGGGGGGGGGGTAGTGCGAGTACATGATCGATTTCGCGTGCGTGTCCACCACGACCCCCACTTGGGGCAACGCCCCCCGTTGGTGCACCCCGGAGATCGCGGCGACCGAGGCGGAGCACAACAAGCTGGGGGCGGATCGGGCGTCTTCCGCCCCAGTGCAAGGTGTTCACCGGTACTACCCTTTTATGGTTGAGGACCGGGGCCGCCTCATCGGAAAATCCGCTATAACGGTGGTCTACATCTTTGCGGTCCGTGTTAATTACTTGTTGTGCGCAACTTCCATGGCGGTCCTTCTGCCCCGACTTCATGCTTCCTTCTTGTCAGTCCGTCCAGGCTCTTCGGAACTTTGTTGCCAGCCAGCCCGCTGAGTTCCGCCATCACATGTCGCGCACGCGGCGGGGGTTGTTGCAGCGAGTCTCTGCTTGCGTGCATGGTACCTTGGGCGGCATTCCCTCTGCCGGAGTGCAGACGGCCAAGTTTGATGCGTTTGCTAGTGCTCATTCCGCATCCTCTTCATGTGCTGCTTCCACCGCCTATTTGATGTAGTGGACGTTTCCTATTGCCTTTTCGGTTGTTTTCCTGATCGCTCGCCTTTTGCAGCTACAGTCCCCCTCGTAGGTCTTGCCATGTACGTATCTGTCCATATCGCCAGATTGGCATTATTGGCGGCGCCGACCGCCGAGTGGTACAGTGGCGCATTTTTATGATATAATTAACTTAGAATATTCATAAACGGATTGAGATGTGATAGGTGGCGGAGGGGGGTGGTGGTGGGGTGGGGGGGGGGGGGGGTGCATGTTACGCTCGTGATATCCCGCTCTGCGCTGGTTCGAACCCTGCCGGGGCCCTCGGTGGAAATATAACCGAGGGGGGTAGGGGGGGGCCGATGCAAATATTTTTAGGTTCTCCTACAAACTCTAGTACAGTGGCTTACCGCGTGACCCGCATCCCGATACAAAGGCGATGTACTCGCCCCGCGCGGGCGGGTTTTCCCCGCTGAGGGCCCCGCTAGGCGCAGTCCAATAGCAGAATATGGGAGCGAATTGATGGCCAGACCTACCACATACCCGAGACGATGCCCTAGCAGGTGACCATATGGACCCATCCGCTGACTCGGGGGCTGCACCCCTGCGCAGTATGGACTGGAGCCCCGCTCTACCAAGGGCGCATTGAATGCGGACAACAGCTGTAAGCTTTAGGCGCGGGGCTTTAGCATCGGCAAGGAAAAGGTTTGCAACAAAGGAAATTGTTACAGTATGCCGAGGCATATATACACGGCTTTGTACCACTATCCGTTTGGCAGTCGGTTTGCATGTAGGCATTTAGATTCATGTATGCAATCTAGGCTTGGTGCCATCAGGGGGTCATGGCTGGTGAAAGCATGGCATGTGGCGAGCATGTGGCAAGCATGTGACAGGCATCTGGCAAGCATATGTGTGTGGGCTGATGAGCAACTTGGTTGCGTGTTCTTGTGTTTGTATAAGGGAGGGAGTGGTATGAGTATGACTCACGGTATAGGTGTGTGGGTATAGGTATGCATGCATGGTTATGGTGGTAACCCTAACAACAGCGGCAGGTGGATTGGTTATTTTGGGTCAAGCCTTAATCGCAATATTGGCAGTTTTGCGGGAATTGCTCACTTGCTTGCATGCCGACGGTGGAGAATCATGCAAGGGCCCTCGGTGGAAATATAACCGAGGGGGGTGGGGGGGGGGGGGGGCCGATGCAAATCTTTTTAGGTTCTCCTACAAACCCTAGAACAGTGGCTTACCGCGCGAACCCGCTTCCCGATACAAAGGCGATGTACTCCCCCCGCGCGGGCGGATTTTCCCCGCTGAGGGCCCCGCTAGGCGCAGCCCAACAACAGAATATGGGAGCGTATTGACGGCCAGCCCTACTTCATACCCTGGACGATTCCCTAGCAGGTGACCATATGGACCCACCCGCTGACTCGGGGTATGCACCTCAGCGCAGTATGGGCTAAAGCCCGGCTCTACCAAGGGCGCATTGAATGCGGAAAACAGCTGTAGGTGGGCTGGCTTTTGAGCAAGCCTTTATCGCAGTATCGGCCGTTTTGCGGGAACTGCTCACTTGCTTGAATGCCGACGGTGGGGAGCGAGAGCGCGCCTATGTGAATGTGCTCTACGACGGTAGAGCTGCCTCTTGGCGTGCATCCGTACAGATAGAACGCATATACGTGCGATATAAAAATTCGCGCCCTTGTGACATTGGGTTATCAAATTCATTACTATCCATGAATAATGACACGCACACGTATGGCATTTACAACGAGAGCCCAACAAACGCCACTTATTAATAGGGCTCCTGCCACGCGGGTGATGTCGTGTTCACGCATGACACATTCAAGGGCGCGGCCGGAAACGAAGGTGAGGGCTCATAATGGGTCAATGTACAATTGATGCTTGACGAGGGGGGCAAGACTTTTGTGGGCAGCTGTACGTGACTTCGCCAGTCCCCCGTTTGAGTTCCCGCACGAAGAGACGCTCGACTACAACACGCGGTACCGCGTCGGAGGCGACCTCGGCGATCGTCGAGCTGCGGGCGCTTTGTCGATCGAGTTTCGTTCGTCACATTATCTGCGGTTGCCATACCGTACCGCACCGGGTACTTCCTGTAGCCAGTGATGTCGTGGACTCGGCGGATGGCAGCCGTCTCTCAGCCTGACTTGTCTACGCCGGGCGGGCGATGCCACGTTTTTATTGACAGCCTACAAGCCGTGGCCCGCAGCTACGCGGTGCATTCGCCCCGCCCCCACCTGTACTGCCGACCGCAGCCGTATGGCTGTGAGTGCGGCGACCCTAACGCGCCGGACTCCTCCCCTGACGGCGCTGGCGAACACAGCCCGGATGCGGGTCGCGAGCGGGCGGACAGGGCGGGTGTCGGGCGGAAGCGGAAGCGGCCAAAGCGGGAGCGCCCTAAGACGGTACGGGTCGAGAATCGACTTGTCGCTTGCGCCCTACTACGCCGGGCGGCCGCCGCCGGTGCGAATGTTCGGCCGGAAACAAGCCGATGATCGGCAGTCTACTTTGAAGTTGCGGCGGCTGATGCGGCGGCGGAGGGGTGTGGGGGTGTGGGTGGGGGGACGTGGCTCCAGGCTCACGGCCCTGCATTGCAAGGCTGCTACCTATGCGCAGTCGCGCTAGTACGTCTTGCGCATGACGCGAGTCTGTCTCCGGCGAAGTTGTGTGTGTGTGTGTGTGTGCGTGCGTGCAAGCGGTAGAGCTTGTGGGTGTGGGTTAGATAGCATTCTAAATATAAAAATTTGAAAAAACATACACAGACGGTATGGCCCATCACAGCCCCCACCGGCGACTGTCAGGGCTGCCAGTCTTTGACTCCAGGTCCCCAAAACTGCAGGCGGGCGAAGTAGCGGCGGAGCAGATGCGCGAAGCTGCGCTGGTGCACGTGGAGGCAGCGCACGCGGCATTCTGTTCCCTGTGGGAGGCACCGGGCCATCGGAATGCGGCGCCTCGCGTGGCGGACGGGCAGGGGGAGGAGGACTGGGTCGACTACGTGGCGCTCGCAGAGATGAAGCACACGCTGTTCCCCAAGCTCAAGTGCCTCACGACCGGCGCGTCTACCGACCTGTTTGGTGGCATGCTGGGCGGCAGCGGCGCGCTGCGGGAGAGCGTGGCGGCGGTGCTGGACCGCCGCGTGCTCCTGCCCGCCCGCTCCCGCTTCCTGCTGTCCGACATGCGCCGGATGCAGCCGCTGCTCACCGAGGCGCAGCAAGTGGGGGGCTACCACCTGGTACGCCGACCGCCCCCCCCCCCCCCCCCCCCCCCCCCCCCGCCCTCTCCCTAAGCCGCTGCGCATGCCGCACCACATAGTTGCGGGATCCAGCGCGGCGGTAATAAGGTCACAGCGAGTAACAACAACCTGCCCTGCCTGCCAGAGGTCAAATGCCGCCGAAACTATGGCGGAACCACAGCCAATGTTCATATAGCTGGCACGCAAGCCCAATTTCCGGCTTACCATAACACCGGGTCTGATAAGGGCTCCTACAAGGGCTCGAATCCGGGCGCTTATCATAGGTGCGCCGGTACGCAACTACGCACAGGCTGCCGGGCTTCAAACATGGTGCGGGGATCTTTGTTGCTATTAGCATTGTATTCTGACAGTTTTCCGGGGAAATGCTTCCCTTTCCTCCTTGCTGAGGGGCGGAGGGGGGCGGGGGGCAAAGGGCACTGCCATGGCGGTTGCAGTATATGGGCCTATGCCCCCCCCGTTTCTCGCTGGCACCCATCGTTCCTGTTTGCCTGTGCTGAGCGGAGAGCCCCGCCGTGC
This sequence comes from Tetraselmis striata, assembly GCA_006384855.1. Lineage (NCBI taxonomy): Eukaryota > Viridiplantae > Chlorophyta > Chlorodendrophyceae > Chlorodendrales > Chlorodendraceae > Tetraselmis > Tetraselmis striata. The sequence goes on along the minus strand of VCJN01003253.1, from coordinate 124,561 downwards.
GTGTAGATCGTGATCGACCCGCCGTGGGAGAACGCCAGCGCGAGGCGCTCCGCTGCCTACGCCACGCTGCCGGAGCGCAAGATGCTGGCGTTGCCTGTGGGCCAGCTCACGTCGGAGGTGCGCGCGCCGCAGCCATGCCGGGATTGAGCCGGGAGGCGCTGCTGCGGTATGGCGGCTGCGGGGTGGTGTTGCCGGTGGTGCAGGGAAGGGGGAGAGGGGGGGGGGGGGGGGGTGGATGGGGGTGACTTCTGCTGCGGTGGGCCCTCAGGACAGCGCGCTTGTGGCGCTGTGGGTGACGAACCGGCCCAAGCTGCTCCGCTTTGTGGATGAGGAGCTGCTGGCTGCATGGGGCTTGACAAAGGTGAGAACCTAGCGGAGGGCATAGGACCGGGGGGGGGGGGGGGGGGGGGCGCACCACGGCAGCCAGCTCAGGCCCGGCGTGGGCCAGGCGCACCTACTCCCGATGCGGCCGCCATCGCCGCCATGGCAGGTGGCGACGTGGTATTGGCTCAAGGTCACCGACGCCGGGCTCCCTGTCACGGCGATGCGCAGCCCGCACCGCCAGCCGTACGAGCACCTGGTGCTCGCGCGCCGAGCCGGCGGCGCCGCGACGCCTGCGAGTGCTGCCCCCGACCTGCCGCAGTCCCTCACGATCGTGTCCCAGCCAGGTGCGTCTCTCCGGGTTTTAGGGCTTGGGGTTTCGGAGGCGCATACCCCCCCCCCCCCCCCCCCCCCCCCCTCGCTTTCACTTTGCCCTTTCCTCCAGCCACGCGCCAATGACGGCACACAATGTTTACTTTTACCCGCGCCCTGTCTGCTGACCCCCCTCCCCTCCCGTGGGGCACCACCGCACACCTTTTGCCGCAGCCATGCACTCGCGCAAGCCGCGCCTGGGGGAGCTCCTGACGCCCCTCACCGGCCGCGCCGACCCGCGCTGCCTGGAGCTCTTTGCGCGCGAGCTGGAGGCGGGCTGGACCAGCTGGGGCAACGAGGTGCTGCGCTTCCAGGATGTGAGCCTGTTCACCAGGCGCGCCAAGGCATGACAGCGCCGCACGCCCCGGCATCGCGTCGTCCACTTGTCCGACTTGCCTATCCAATGCAGGAAATCCTGCGTCACGGACAACAATGGCCAATGTGAATAAACTCGGATTTGCGGGAGAAGGGGAGGGGGGTTTATTACATGTGTAGCTGCATCATTCAAGAAATCCGAACAGAAAACCAGGAGGACATCCAGGTACGGGCCACCAGAGGCGGGAACCGCCATGGCAGCCACCGACCAGGCATCGCCAGCCGCCAGCCGCCGCTCCACGCCGTAGGGACGCTCTCCCCCGCACACAACCCCGGGCCACTCCAATAGCGGCACTAGGCCGAATGTGAGGTGGAGGCGCCGACAAGAAAGGGCCTTCGAAGTAGATGAGGTCGCGCAGCAAGGAGCGGAAGTGGGGGAGGTCAACCCAGAACGGGGCACCACGGGCGTGCAACCGACGCAGGCCGACAAAATCCGCCGCCAGCTCGCTCGCGTCCCCATCCGCGGAATGTAAAACTCCCTCCCCAGCACAACATCCGGGGCCACTCCAAAAGCGGCGCTGAGCCGGATGTGAGGTGGAGGTGCCGACGGGACAGGAAGGGAGAGGGTGCTCAACAAACATCGCCAGCCGCCGCTCCACGCATTAGGGACGCTCTCCCCAGCACAACATCCCGGGCCACTCTAATAGCAACACTAGGCCGAATGTGAGGTGGAGGAGGCGCCGACGAGACATGAAGGGAGAGGGTGCTCAACAACTAGCGCACGGGGAGTTGACTAGTTCCCGTACATGCACTCTATCGCTCTCCATTCTCGGGGAGATGGGGTGGAATAGTTCATGTACCACGTGATGGGCACAGAGTGCATACCCTTTATGTAAGCCATACATCTTGTGCAGGGTTTAGGATTTTTAGGGTTTTAGGGTCTATCGGTTTAGGAATCAAATCCTGAACCCCTAGAGCCCTAAATTCCGTCTGCGCTTCCTCGGCGTCGCTGTTTTAAAAGTTCTCATGCTGCAGCGTTTGGCGCCATTGATATCATGGGGTCGACCGATTTCGCCTCTCGGGTGCGGGCAATGCCAAACATATCGAGAGCGTTTTGCACTGCGTGGCCGTACGGCTGGATGAATACAACAGTTACACAGATAATCGTGGCATCATGGTCGCACCATGGTCGCACTGCAGCTACGGGCACCTCTATGGACCCTTATTATCGTAAGCCTCGGATTGGGCTGGCATTTCGTCGACCGAGAAGAACAGCTTTTCTCGTCGGAAATTCATCACAACGCAACGCTAATATCAATAACCCAGGAGATTCGACTCGGTGGTGCAACAAAGATCATCGCATTACTTCGGAAGCCCGACAACCTATGCGTACTGTCGTACCGGTGCTCCTCTAAGACCCCGTATTATTATAACCTCAAACTAGGCTTGCATGCGCCCTAGAACAACATTTGGTGTAGTTTCCGCTGTAGTTTTGTTAACCAATGAGCCGAACAGCATTTCTCCCCAGTTGGACACCTGCCAGAATGCAATGCTAACGGCGATACAGCAGGAGATCTATCCACCTCGGTGCTGCAGCAAAGATCATCACATCATTTTTGGGCCATGGCAACCGATTCGAAGTTCCGCACCGGTGCACCTATAAGAACCCTTGCCATGACAAGCCTCAAAAACTCGGCTTGCGTGCAACCTTCAGGAACAGATGCTACTATAGTTGCGCCATAGTTTCGTCCACGTATGATCTCTGGCAGGCAGGGCGGTGTCCTCATTCGCAGCGTTCTTGTGACTGCCTCGTCGGCGCAAGTCGCGCAGTTACTAGGCGTTGCTGTTTCATGGATTACCGGCAGCCATCCTCTTTCATGCAGCAGGAAAAGCAGCCCTGAGCTGGACATAATGTGAAAGGGCGCCTGGGGGACGTCCAGACGTGGGCCCGAGCCACCTGGACATCCGTTTCAATCGGCGAGGCAGGGAGCGCTTCTCCCGCGGGGGTCCCCGCAATGTCTCCAAGCTACGGAGAGGCCCCTGCTGAGAAGGTGCGATGTGAATGCTAATGGCGGCATCCCCGGTTTTCGCGCGGCTGTATGAAAGCTAAGCAGCGCCCATGACGCGGAGCCATACGTGTACGTATCCATGCGCGGGATGGTGCGGGGAGGGGGGCATTGCTTCGAGGAGCGCAATCCATGCGAGGTTGGTGCGATGTAGCGCGGTTGGGCTACTCTGTCGCCAGCGGGACGGCAAAGACTGCGCGCACATGTGGGAGCACTTACAGCACTGATAAGAGGACATTATAAGACGTGGGAAAAGGGGAGGAAGGAGAGGGGCTCCATATTCATCTCTGGGCGCCAATCCCCATGGGGGGCAGGGCGCCGCTAGGGCGGCGGTATGGGCGGGTAGATGCCGCTGCCGGGCGTGGCGTCCGAGGGGGGGTGGCCGGGGGGCACGGGTCCGGAGGGCGCGAGGGCGACCTCGAAGCCCACGGCCTTGTTGATCCAGGCGTTGCAGTAGAAGACCCAGCTGCGGGCGGTGGGCGTGTGCGTCACGGTGACGCTCTCCAGCTCCCAGCTTCGGCGGCCGAGCCCCCTGGCCGGCTCGAGGTGCACCCGCACCTGCGTCAGCTCGCCCAGGAACATGAGCTTCGGGAAGAAGAACGAGTCCACGCCGCCACGCCGAAAGTTTCGCTTGGTGCTCTCCACCGTGATGCGGCCCGATGAGCCGCGCTCCCCGGTGACGTCGAACGACACGGTGCCGGTGGCCCCCGAGCACATGGCGCGCTTGGTCTGGAACGTCACCTGGTACCCGCTGCGCATCGCGGTTGGGGGCTCCATGTCCACGCCTGCAGCGCCCACAACAAAAGGCACATCGTTCAGTATCGCGATCGGCCAACTGATCACCCCCGCGTCACTGTGACATGGATCAACACGACCCAGCGCCAAGTCCCACAGCCTACGTAATCGGCACGTAGGCGTGCTTTTCGCGGTTGCAGACCCAAGGACCCGAAATCAATGCCCCTATGCAAAACGGGAATACTAAGCCTATATGACATACAGCAATACGTGCTGTACAAGTTGGTCGAGGACATTCGTGCTCAGCTATTGGTCGACTCCGGATTCAAGGGCATTTCATTATTTGACACCGTTGTGTCCACTGTATTATTTGATCATGCTGTGTCCACAAGTGACATTGACTCTTACCCCCCCCCCCCCCCTCCCTCCCTCTCCGCCGGGTTGAAATGAAATCGACATCACGCAAACCTACTGTTGTTGGCTGCTGAAGCGGTACAGCCCAGCGACTCAATCCTCAGTCATTTGACAAGTGCGCGGCGAATTGCAGCGATCAACTCTTTTGGGGAGGGAGGAGGGGGGGGGGGGGGGGGGGGGCACCTGTTGTCATCGTGCCCGTGGACTGGCGCGGGTTGCCCTCCCGGTCGGTCTGGGATGCGTCGCACTGCATGACCGGTTGCTCCGCAGTGAGCACCACGTTGGCGGGGAAAAAGGCGGTGTCCCCGGTGGAGGTGTTGGTGACCTGCAGCCAGTCCACGTGCCACTTGCCGCCGCGGCCGCCGTAGCCCAGCTCCAGCGCCTCCATGTACCCCACCTCCGGCTGCCCGGGCAGCGTGAAGCGGTCCACGCCGCCCCGCGCAAAGCGGGCGCTGGGGCCGCTGAGCTTCAGCCGCCCGGTGCGCCCGTACTGGCCGATGACGTCGACAAACACCTCCGCCGAGGCGCCCGCGACGGTGCTCTGCTCGCCGGTGGCGACCTCCACGACGTACTGCACGCCGGTCGTGACCGGCGCCTCGGGGCGCAGGGTGCGCCGCAGCGAGCCATCGTCGCGGCCGGCCGCCATCCAGCGGTGGCAGGGGAAGCTCACCAGCTGCCCCGCAGTGTCGTTGGTGACGTTGACGTGCTCCACGAACCAGCCGCCGATGGGCGAGTCGTGCCCGACCTCGATGTGCGTGATGTCGGCCAGGTCCACGCCCGCGCGCAGCTGGAACCTCAGCGCGCCGGGGTCGAAGCGGCCGCCGGGGGGCGCCAGCGCGAGCGGCCCCGTCTCCCGCTTGCTCGTGCTGCTCATAATGTTGATGAACGCCTCCGAGATGTTGCCCGCGCCCTCCTCGTCGCCCGTCACCACCTCCACCGTGTACGCGCCGCCCTTGCCGGGCGTGCGCTTTGGCTGCTTGGCCTCCTCCCGGATCAGCGGCAGCTTCAGGGTGGTCCCGTGCTTGGAGTCCAGCCATCTGCGCCAGCGCGCAGCGAGCGCCCATGAGTGGGCCATGCAGGCGCTGGCCTGGGACCAGGCTGGTGCTGATCATTCACAAGCCAATGTCCGCATCGTGAAGGACATATAAGTGAATGCGCTGCTTCATCAGTTTCGGGGTCGCTTCACTGTATTCGTTTTATAAGGGATGGCAATTCAAATATTCAGCATTGATTCATTTTTGATTCATTGATTCATTCAATGGTATTTTCAGTCAAGATAAGTCGTACCGTTTGCGAGTCGTTTTGCGAGTACCCATTCCGCTCCCCCAGAATGGGGCGTTTTGCGAGTAGTGGTAGGGATGGGGTTAGGATTATTATGCAGGTAGGGTTATTATGTACACTGCACAAAGTACTGTTTTCCAGTCGTCGCCGTCATTTTTCAGTCGCCGTACGAAGTGACGACGAAACAGTTTCAAGTCTGGGAGATAGCTTTTCGTTTCTATCTGTTGTATTCCTATCTATCTCATCCCCATCAACAACTCGATATAGTTCATGCAACTAAGGAACTATACTGAATCGGTTTTACTTTATTGTGTTCAATAATTGTAGGCCATATTTTAATGACAATTTTATAAGGAATGACAATTTTGTGTAATGTGTAGGACTGATTCACTTAGTGTTTGTTACTTTTTATTTATAAATGCAATATCAGTGCCATGTCATTGATTAATAAATCCGATTCAATGTAAATGATATTTCCAGTCGTCATGCCCTGACATTAAGATGGGCTAGGTCGCGGGTCATCCGCCAAAGGTAATGATGTGCAGCAACGGGTCGGAATATCCGTCTAATTATCCGTCGAGATTTATATATATTTTTCTCTCTTTGCGGGGATCAAAACGATACTGTTATACCAAGAACCCAAAGTAGGAAGAAATGTGTTTGGGGGATTCTTGGGGTTGTGCTCTATTTTCGTCCTATTATCTTTGTATTATACCGAACATCAACTCGAGAGAGTTATTGCTAATGAACGACTGCTGCATCGAGGGATGGCGGCCTTACTTGTCCGCGATGGCGTGCGCCTTCTCTCCGGTGGTCAGGTTGTGCACGTGCACTTCGGCGAGGTGCCAGCCCGCGCCGAGGCCCGCGCCGTCGTGCCCGATCTCCAGGGCGCTCAGGTGCCCCGTGTCTGGCAGAGCCTGCGGAGGGTGAGCAGGCGAGACGCAGGCGCTGGTGACCTCAGATGTTCGGCACAGAGTGACCCGGATACGGCCGATGCAACATGGCCGCGCGGGTCAGGGCTACTTCTGGTCCATGACGTGTTCTGTCACGCTCATCCGGTAAAGCAGTAACTACGCCGCTGACCCTGCCAGTCCCGCACTGAATCAGTACTATATTAAGTCAATAATACGTTCTGCATAAACTACACGCATTACCACGTCTTGACCACGCTCCCCATCCGCACACCACGGTATCAGTGTAGTCATCGTCATCGTACAGTACCGGTATTGGAGCTATATATGTGTATGAAGCTTTACTCTTGTCGCGGGACCGGGGCCGGAGGGGGGGGGGCATTAAAAATATTACTAGTAGGAATTCGAAATAGTGGTCAAAAGTAATATGTACGTGAACGCATAGGCTACGGTACAGTAACAAGCAATATAATGGGGATCCCTTATTGGGCAGCACTCTGCTCACTCATCACTATCCACCGCGCGGAGCCACTGCCGCCGGCGCCTCATGAGATCTCCACAAGCACCCGCTTCCGATCCGGTCCCGCCCACAGCCCCAGATGGCAGACCACACACGGCGTTCCCCAGGCAGGCACGGACTCGCCTTGATGGTGAACACGTCCAGCTGGTTGCGCTCAAAGAGGTTCCTGCTCCCGTACGCCGTCTGCTTGGCGGTCAGCTTCACGGGGCCCGCCTCCGCCTTCTCGCCAAACAGCTTGACCTGCACGTTGGCGTCCGTGCCCGCGCCCTGTGCACGGGAACACCGCAGGCGGAAGAAGATTATTCGATATTCATATAACATCGAATAAAAAGTGAGCCCGGGAAATGCAAAGTTTTCCATGCTTTTGTTTATATGGGTTTTTGGTCGATATGTGTTGAATTCGCCCTTAAAGTATTTCCATGTGATTGTACTTCTTTTCGGATAGTTGTTTTGGGGGGTGTATCTCCGGCTGACCCCCCTCGCGGCACTGATAGGGCTGCACCGGACACACTGCGCCATCCTGCTGTAGTGCTTGGCCGGAGAGGGCAGCAGGAAGCAGAAGCAAGTGCAGCGGCGGCGGCGGCCTCACCCTGACGTCGCTGGTCTTGATCTCGAGCTTGTAGGTGCAGCCGGTGCTCTCCACAGACCGCCCGGGCGTGAGGGTCCGCGACAGCCCGTGCTTCTTGTCGAGCCACTGGTTGCAGGGGAAGAAGACGCGCGCGCCTGGGCGCGCCGCAGCGGAAGGGCGGAAATGGCCAGGCCGGGGAGGGGGGGGGGGGGGGAGGGGTAATCCAACGGCTGCAACGTGGTATGCTTGGCAACAGGTGTCATAATTATGACAGCAGCTGGCCAGCTCACAGGCCAAAATGTCCGTAACCAATGAACTCTAGGGTCCGCTCCATGTCATTGTTACCATATACTGTAACATTTAATTGGGTTTGTGGGTTGAAAACATATGGATTGTCTTGCAGCAATGAATCGGAATATCATTTTTGTTTTCGTGGTTTATTCTGATATATTTCAAGATAAACTTAGTTCTTGCTCTTTGCCGTGGGGGGCGGGGGGTCAAAACGATAGTATACCCCAAGTGTGATTACGGTGTGTATTCAAGATATTAACTTTTATCTTTTATACCCTTTTTATCTTTAACATTTGTAAAAGATAATAACTTTTGTCTTTATTTCGAATATGTTGTCTTTACCCCCTTGTGCATATCGAAGAACTGCATGTATAATATGTAGATACATACACCTATTTGCAATAATAATATATGGACAATACATCTATCCCAATACACGCCGCCGCCGAATTTCATTGCACATACAGAATATCGTACTACGTGGTACCAGAATGTTCGCACGTTAGTTTTTTACTGCGACCCGGAAGTGCGGCCCACAAATATCCCGGTTATCAATTCAAGGTTACAGCAGAGGGTCTGTTTTGACACTACTACTACGCGATTCTTGAGTTGGCTGACTTTTGGTTGCGTGTTTTCCCCGCTTGTTTGGGAAGGGGGGAGGGGGGGGGGGGGGGGCTCACCTGTGGCGCGGTTGTACACTTCGACAGACGCGAGCAGCCAAGCGGCGCCCATGCCCGTGCCGTCCTGGATGACCTCCAGCTGCTGCAGCTCGCCGACGTCCTCGGCCTCCACCGTGAACACGTCCGTTGTGCCTGAGCGCGTGTCGACAGGAGCAGAGACGCCATATTCTCACATTCGGATTGCCCACAGTAACATGACACCCAAGTAACCCTTCGTCACACAAGCTGCCTCAAAATTGGATGTGTGTTTGTAGGCAACCAAAAGACATGTTCGTTACAGGTCCGCTATAGTTATTCTACCTATACCTTTACTGACCTATTGCAGGTCGGGCACGCTTTCATTATATTCGCAGTTTTATTATTAAATTTATTCTATAATATAATTGCAGAATAAAGTTATGTGGTACATTGTTGGTACTGCGCCGGCACCCACAGCGCAGGCACTGGAGCGGGGGTGACGATACGGGGCGTCGCACCGCGCTCAAAATGCTCCGCCCTGGCGTCCAGTTTGTAGGGCCCAAAGGTGGCGGCGGACCCGGTGAGGACGATCGATACGTCCGCGTCCGTGCCGGCGCCGCGCTCGTCGCTGGTGACAAAGGTGACCTGCGCGCCGCCGCGCGCACGTGCCGCGCCAGGGGTCAGCGCCCTTTTCTCGATGGCTTTGCGCCATGTTGTGATGACACGCAGGCATCGGCATGTGACGCGGGTTATCGCATGTAAAGGGGTGAACAGGCGGACGGGGCGGGCGGTCGGGTTCTTAGGGTTGGAAAGGCGGGGGTTTACATCGTACACCGCGAGGTGCTCTGGCTTGTTTGCCCCCGCCAGCGTGTACTCGCGCTCGATGAGCTTGTCGCCCTGCTTCTTATCGAACCAGTTCTTCAATCTGCAATGGGCGTGTGCAAAACTTTGCGTCAGTGTGGGGAGGGTGGAGGGCAATGCCTGCCCAGTGGCAGTCTACCAACGGAACTAGCGCTCAGGTGAGAAAAAACTTAAATGGCAGGGCATACCCTCGATGTTTTGCCACCGTTCTAGCGTTTTCCAATATTATTTTCTGCTGCAATTACCTGTAGTCGCTGGTCTACTATTCTGCTGTATGTTAGCGTTAACAATACTATTGCCTATTGCGGATGCTGAAGTTCCATCGTGACAAACTGATTGTATATACGCGTTAATGCAATATACCGTTATTTACCAGCGGCGTGTATACCGGTGCGATGAGTACTCGTATTGAGGATCAGGATACCCTGTACCGATCGGGCAGTAAAAGTAAAAGTAAAGTTCGCCCCGGGACGTCGGCCGAAGCCGCCCCAGCACTTGACCTACTCCTGCGCCAACTCCAGTCGTAGGTCTGGCATAGCCCGTAGACCATTGCCTCATTCGAACCCCGAAGGGCTAATGCATCAACCCGGGAAACCCAGGACACGCCGGGACGATATTGCCGAAAATGCATCGGCCAGGAGTCAATACCCGGGTCTCTCGCATACGAGACGTCCGCTCACCTTATGGGGCAGTGTATACAGAATATACCGTGTACCAGGAAGGTGAATTACGAATATTTCCGGTACCAGGAGGGACTACGACTACACTATGCGATAATAGCTTACGAAATCTCATCAGTCCGCATTCCTGTATTGAAATCTACTCGAGACAACGTATGTAATATTCATTTCCTTTAAAATGGGCGATACCCAATCGAAGAATGTCCTTAGTGCTGTCCGGTATCGATTCGCAATGTGACCAAGATAAATAAGTCAGTTTGCTTTCCAGAAAAGCCAACTCAGCAAGACATTTTTACTATTCTATTCTATTCTAGTCTGATTGCTGCCTCACTTGCATCCTGATATACTGATGAGTCGGCGGGATGGCTCTGCTACATAGACCCGCAAAGCACGTGGAGTGGCGTATCATATGATACATGATCCGCAACCACAACCACCGACACACATATGACACTGACGCCATACCACACACAAACGGTCTCTGGATAAATAAAGTTTTTGACTCCCCGCAAAGAAGGAAAAGTAAAAAACTATCCAAACGGAGAAGTAACTCAGCATACATAACGAATACACCACGAATATTCCGACGTAAAGGTGCAAAACACCTCGCTGTTTTTTGGCCTCGCAGACTGTGCTATTTAATTGCACGATATAATCGCTGTTTCTCATGTGTCCCCCGCTGTACGAAATGTATGCGTATAATTAAGAATCCTCGTTTTGCGAACTGCTTTCAGTGTACTCGGTTGAAGTAGCAGCCGTTCGTTTCTGTGATACCGCCGCGAGTACTCGCGATGGCTCTCAGGGTTCATTTCTTGACACGATATAGAACCACGAATCTATATTCCTGGACTACAGCATGAACGTAGCGACTATATGTATTTGTGTAATTGATCGGCACTCAATTTGTTTCCCTCCTTTACAGACAACCGCGTGCAACACGTGGCGTTAAAAACGGGAGGGTACTGCGTGCTTGGCAGTCTACCAACGGAATGGCGGGATCATGGCACTGGTACATGCACACTCACTCACAGTGTGTACGTTACATAGTGGCGCATCACTCGTATGATACATGAGCCACCACCGCAATCACCGGAGTATATATGACGCCAACATCATAGCGTAACATTTAATCCGGTTCGTGGCTCAAACCATACCAAATTGAAGCTCCGTTTGGTATTATTTTTCGTGGTTAAATCTGATACATTTCCAGCTAAATATCGTGCTCGTCTCCGGAACGGGGTCAAAAACGAATACATGCCGCAAACCCAGGGCGTGGTTACGGTATGAGACAGCATAATATCACTGGACTATAGCATGTATGAAGCAACTAAGTATCAGAGCAATTGATTGGCGTTCTAATTGTACCTCTCCGGGCGCTTAGGAATTACTGTCAAACTGACGAGTCTATGGACCGCCGCCTTGACTTGATTAACGAGAGAAAGGCGGCGGGGGAGGTGGGCACCTGAAGAACGCGGTGTCCGAGGTCTTTGTGTTGACCACCTCCACGGTGTCGCAGTGCCAGGCGGCGCCCATCCCGGCGTTGTCATGGCCCAGCTTGATCTTGTAGATCTTGCCGATGTCCGCGTGCTCCAGGAAAAAGGTGTCCAGCATGTTGCGCTCGAAGTTGTCCTTGGAGTTGTCGAGCACATGCTTGCCGGTGTCGCCGCGCTCGCCGTACACGACGATGTGCACGTTGGCGTCCGTGCCCGCGCCGCGCACGTCGCTGGTCTTGACGGCCACCTTGTACTTGCACAGGCTGGCGCGCGGGTCGGCGGCCGCCGGGCGCAGCTCGCGGGAGGTGCCGTTCTTGGCGTCCAGCCACTCGCGGCAGTCAAAGTAGTGCGTCTGGCAGCGGGAGGGCCGCGGCCGCGCTTGTTGTCAGCGCATGTGTAGCAACAGGAAACCGGGGGAAGGGTGAATGGCCATGTATGCGGACATTGTCATGTCGTGTATTTCCCATCCAAAAACAGACAAAATATATAAAATGCACAATAAAAAACACATCGTTACAAATTATCGGTTTTCATACCAGAATGTACTTCATTTTACCGTTTCTATTTTATCAGAAGCGTATGTCGCGGGCTCTACATTTCAGCTTCAGCTCAAAACGGAGCTGTCACCTGTCAGGTGATAATGCATAGGAACGTCTTGTTGTTTTACTATCAATGTGAGCTCGCGCGGAGATGTGCCGCCACATCCGTGCACTCGTACACTGCCCCCACATGAACCCGTAGCAATGTTTTCATGATATCATACGTACCTATTTGCTGTACGGCGCCCAATCGCTAACTTATCTTTCGATCAATCGATTACCGCAGTAGTCGTGCCGATTTACTGCGGGTATACGGGTACTACGCGACTCCCCGAATGGGCAATAGCTGTATAATAATACCAGTGATCAAGTACAGCTAGGAAAATATACGATACGGCATATTCAGCGCGAAATGTAATGTAGACCAGTACTTCTCAATTATAATGCGATAAGCAACAACCAAATGTTAGAAGTCAGGGTGACAACATTTCAGTCTGAGATTTACTGAGAGAAATAGTATACAATGATCGCCTTGATGCCAGAGGCAGCTTTGCTTCGGATAGCCTCACCTTCCCGGTCGCCAGCTCCGTTACCTCCACCTGCTCCAGATGCCACGCCGCCCCGACGCCCTTTGCGTCGTGGCCGATCACGATGCTGGAGATGGCGCCCACGTTCCTGGTCTCGCGGACAAACTCGTCGATCTGCGGCGGGCGGAGCGCGCAGCCGCATCGGAGCCGTCAGGATCCTTTACCACATCGACGCAAACGCCGAGGAATGCGTTAGGTTCGGCTCGTGGGGGTCGACACTCACCATCCCGCGCTCAAAGTTGTTCTTGCTGTTGTCGAGCACGATCTTCCCGGAGTTGGCCGCGTCGCCATGGATGTCGATGAATACGTTGGCGTCCGTGCCTGCGCCGCGTTTGTCCGAGGTGTGCACCGTGATCTAAAGTGTCGGAGGGAGTGAAGGGGGGGGGGGGGCAGCATCGAAGTGTCGGCGTTAATGCACGCGCCTCATCACGGGGCGCTACGTATTTTAAAAACCAGACTTTACGGGGATAGCACGTCGAGGGCCGCACCTTGTACTTGACCATCTGCGCCTTGGGGTCGTTGGGCGTCGCCTTGAGGGTCTTCTCGATGCCGTGCGCCTTGTCAAGCCAGGCGTTGCACTCGAAAAAGTAGCGCGTGTTGGTGCCGGTGTTGTACACCTCGATCATGTCCAGGTGCCACGCGGCCCCCACGCCCTTGCTGTCGTGCCACACGCGCAGCTCCTCCACCGCGCCCACGTCGGCCGCAGTCACCGTGAAGGTGTCCACCTACCGCCGGAGCAGAACCGCGCCGTTCAAACACGAATCCTACCAAGTTATTCGACTCACATTCATAATACAATTTCCCGACATTTGGTGATATTTCAGATGCTTTGAGAACGGAACCGTGAACTTGTTTCTGTATGACAATTCACATCCCTACGAAACAACCCATGAAGATTGCCTTTCTGGATAGATCTTGAATAATCAAATGATATTATAGTGAAACTAGTTGTACAATGAACCCCCCGAGAATGAACCCACCCCTGTAGTGAGCGGGTGGGAGGAGAACATAAACAAGCATTTTGGTACCTTACTTCATAGCCCTATAAGGAATCCACACTTATAGTGAACAGGGGAAAGGGGTCTCGTATGTTCATTATAGAGGTAGGGTCACTCTACCCGACAGCTTCAAATCAAAACATGTGTCACAACTACATCGGATCATTCGTGATTCAGATGGTCTGCGCCCCCCCCCCCCCCCCCACACACACACACACACACACCTCCATTGGAGCGGGCCCTCTAGCTTTGATATCAGCAGGAGGGCAGGCGAGAGAAGAATGAAGGAGAGTGGGATGAGGGAGGGGGGGCAGCCACCTTTCCGCGCTCAAAGTTATCCTTGCTGTCGTCCAGGCGGAGCGGGCCTGTCTTGCCGCGCGGCCCGGATAAGTCGACCGAGACGCCTGCGTCGGTCCCGGCGCCCTTGATGTCGGAGGTGTGCACCACGATCTGGTACGTGTTGTCCTGAGTACGGCACGGACGCAGCCAGGGTTCAGTTGAGGGCATGAAAGGGAGATAAGATGATCGTAATACACCATGTGACGGGTTACCGTGATTGTACGTAGTCAAATTAAATAACATAACAAACGGGGTGCAGCTTACCACGATGGCTTTGTCAGTGCCGATGGGGTAGAGTTCGCGCTCGATCGCGCCGTCGTCCTGGTTGAGGTCGAACCACCGATTGCAAGGGAAGGTCACCCAGCCGGAATCACCGGGGCACTGCACGTCCACCTGCTTGCAGTGCCAGCTGGCGCCGATGCCCTTGTTGTCGTGGCCGATGCCCAGCCGCTCCAGATTGCCGATCGGCGGGCCGTGGATGTCAAAGGCGTCCACCTGCCCAGCATGCGCGCAGTTTGTCATGGGGCCGGGGGTTAGTGAGGTTGCAGTGGACCCGCCATCATTAGGCACCACATCTAATATTGCAGAACAGCAGCTGAGAAATGGCGTGGCAAAAGATAACAAAAGATTAGTGGTCATTCGCACAAGATGCGGCATGTCGGAGCTTCTCCGCTTCGTGGAAGACAGTTATGTTTGCTCGCATGTGCGTTCCTTGCCACGCTTTGTGACGGCTCCGGTATAGCGCGTTCCGATACAGTAATTACAATCTTCCAAAAACCATGCGCGGCATGGTGTAGCATTGTAGCTGCAGCCGGAGTATTGGACGCCGCAACTATTGTCCTGAACTGCTAAATCATATTTTCGCTATTGTTCCCACAGCGAGTTTAAGAACAAGATATGATAGATGTCAAGAATGTCTCTAGCATGAATTCTCGAGTATTCTCTAGATGATTGTTGTATATGCGTCCGTGTTGAATATAGTAAAGTTGTTACTGAATATCTTATGGTGTCACGGCACTTAGGATATAAAATCGAGAATTTGTGGACTGGTGTAAAAAACTAACATGCTGATAACATTTTGTCACTTACAATATATTGGCACTTGGCATCATCAATTGCAGGGGATGTCAAATTTGTACTTACACCGCGCCGAATAAAATGGTGTATCCTGTGAGGATGGCATTCTACTACTAATTCCTCTTATGTTAGAATATGTTTCCGCTTTTTTGTTTCAGCATTCGCACGAGAACCACATATATGGCTGTCTGTCTGGAGCAGCGCGTAATTGGCTACATTAGTACTTTTCCGGATTACTTTGCCAGAGTATAAAGATGCATGCATCCTGTCTTTAATTTCATCACGGCACGTCAAGGTGCATAGAAGCCTTTCGGCGGGACAACACTTCCCGATTGTCGTGCACTAGCTGGCCAAAGCGCATTGCAATGAAGTGCTGTAGTAGTTTTACATACACTAGTATGAACTACGTCGTCCCCACGACACACATATGGTGGGGACGATGCAGATCATAATAGTTTCTGTAAAACTACTACACAACAACAGAGGAGCGACGCCTTGGTACGGTGAGCGTGAAGAATAGGCGACAAATCACAAATAGGGACGACAATCGGGTATCTAGTTATTATCATAATCAACATATAATTGCTTATAATCTATCGATATTAACATATTTGTGCATATAAGCATTCATCAGTGCAAGCTGCTTGCAGGCAGCGCCACACAGGCAGACGACACTACTGCGCGCACCTGCCCACGCTCAAAGTCCGCCTTTCCCTTGGCGTGCAGGACCTTCTTGCCGGTGTCACCGCTGCTGCCATGTAGGTTCACAAACACGTTGGCGTCCGTCCCCGCGCCGCGCACGTCGCCCGTGTGGATTCGCAGCTGGTGAGGTGGCAGTCACACACAGCAAAAAAGCGTGGCAGCGCAGCATTCAGATCCTTTGTAACATAACATCCAGGAGCTGCTGACTGCAAGTATCAGCAATCATCCAAACACACTACCCACCATCTATAATACACAAGTAGATGGTTGTTGTTGGCGCCATCGGATAAATTCAAGCGCATCATCTAGTCCCTAACTCTGTAAAAGCGGTCAGCTGGATGACATAGATCCAGGCTACTTCCGATGCCCTAGGGGATATTCCTGACTAACTGCATCAAGCGCTTGATATTAGCGACACTACCAAAACTACAATGTCGACAATCTCACATCCAGCAGGTCAGTATATAGTCGCGCTGGCGGCGGTACATAAGTAGTGAGTACATTAGTAGATAAAAACCACGCAACGCGCAGCCTTTCAATGACGCTACATGCATGCATGTACGTGTACAGGTAGTACGTAGGCGTAATAATAATTATGGCCAAGGAAAGTTAATACCGCTAAGCACGCCCATCACCGATTGGTTTTGGAGAGGTTCCGACTCGGAATAGGCAGGGCGGCGTGTAACGCGACGACCTGCATGGCATGCGGTGGTCACCTTGTACGTGCAGCGCTGTTTGCTCGGGTCCTCAGAGCTGGCTGGTAGCTCGCGGATGGTGAGTCCATCGTCGAGCGTCGCATCCAGCCAACGGTCGCAGTAAAAGTACCAAGAGCGGCCAGACTCGAGCTCCGTCACCTTGACGTAGTACAAGTGCCAGCTGGCGCCTATACCCTTGGAGTCGTGGCCGATCCGGCATGACTTCAGCCTGAAAGCACGGCAGCAGCCATCAGCAAATGCTCCGAGTTTCTGTGCGAAGCTCAATCAGGCAGAATACCCACCGAGGACATTCTCTACTCCTCGTCGCCGTGCAACTCCGGCGACTATTCAGCCGCGTTGACGATGTCGACGAAATTGAGAGACACACCTTAAAGTACGACGCCTAATCAATTTTAACGAAATATTAGCGAGATATTTCACACCAAGCTGTCTACTTCTATCAGTAGTATCGACCCGGCCATTGGTCATCATCGATGGATCCATCAGTGTCGATCCCCATAATATCCTTAGAGACGCTTTACGGTGGGCCAGCCTGGCGACGAACGTACCCGCCGAGGTTCTGGCACGTGATGCGGAAGATGTCCGTCATGTTGCGCTCAAAGGGGTCCGCGTTGCTGCCGTTCTCCAGGCGTTTCAAGCCACTGCTGCCGGCGTCGCCACGGAGCTCGATGGACACGGTCGCGTCGGTGCCGGCGCCGCGGAGGTCGCTGGTCACCGTCTGGACCTCGTACTCCTTGCGCAGCTGGGCGGGGTCCGTCTTGGACGCCGAGAGCGTGCGCTCCAGGCCGACCTCCGAGTCGAGCCAGCTGTCGCACAGGAAGAAGTACTTGTCGCCGCTTGCTTGGTCTGTCAGCACGATCTGGTGCAGGTGCCAGGCCGGCCCGAGGCCGCTGTTATCGTGCCAGATGCGCAGCTTCTCCGGGACGCCGACCATCAACGTGATGGGTTGGCATTCGTCCACCTGCGCGTGCACAGCATTACGCTAAGGATTGGGATCGTATACAGCAATCTATAAAATCGACTAAATAAGAACCATGCGCCTGTGCGTTAATACGATGCGAACCGGGCTCTGGCGCCACCACCTACCACTACGACAGTTTAAGCGAAAGACGCAAGTATGTTATCGCCGCTCCTGTCGATTAGTCGCCGATTGGACGTGGCGCCGTTACCGTCGCATAGACGACGCCGGCCTGTTGCGATGTGGAGCCGGCTTGTTCCAGCCGACTTGGCGACTAAATTTTGATTTCACGTGGCCGATGACTCATCATCCGCAAATGTGATTGGACCATCATCTCGTCCCGTGTCACCAAGGTCTGCAATTGTAATGTTTGGATTACTGGCAGCAACTGTGTATAATTGTGCCTCGGGCTGCGAGCATCCTATAGCGGACGTAGCGAGGGCGCTGCTCACCTGGCCCCGCTCCCACGCGTCACGTTGCGTGCTGAAGAGCTGCATGTCAGGCCCGGCGCCCAGGTTGCCGGTGATCTGCACAAAGACATTCGAGTCCGTCCCCGCGTGGCGCACATTGGAGGTGTACACGGCCACTGCAAAACTCTTCTCAGAATCGCGCGGGTCGATTCGCGACGCCTCGAGAACGACCTCTAGCTCGGTGTCGCGCAGCCATGCGCTGGCGGGGAAGTAGATGGCCTCACCGCCCTCGCCCTCGCGTATCACCACTTTGTCGAGGTACCTGCAAATGCCAGAAACGCAGCGCGGCGCAGCAGCAGCCCATACTTAGGCCGTGAGCACAAAATCGCACCCCGTGGAATGAAAAAGTTGCCGACTCGCGACATGTGTGCGTAATTATACCGTATTCGTATTATATGCGATCAATTAGGACGTCGCATCGACTACTAACACTTTGCGATCAAGTGTTATAGCATTGCCGCGCACCAGCTAGCGCCGAGACCCTTTCCGTCGCTCTTGATGATAATCTGCTTGAGCGCTCCCACGTCCAGCACTCGCAACAGGAACTCGTCGCACTGTCCGCGTTCGAAGGTGTCGTGCTGCGCGGTCAGCCTCTGCGGCCCGCTCGACCCGGCGGTACCAATCATCTCCAGCGTCACACCTGGGCGGAGGGGGAAGAAACGCAGCGGCAGAGCCAGTGAATTCAACCAGCCGCTATCCTATAAACGACGCGCAGGCTGCTCATCAATTATTCATGTTTTGTATAGCATTAGAACCATGTTGTGGCATTTGAGATTGTTGTTCGCGTACATCAGTCCACGAATATATTATCATGAATACACCATCTGCGAGTGTTAAGAGCGCGGCGAATGATACACACATTGTATCATATATAAATAATAGTTACCGTGCTGGGCGGTAGCTCGTGGATACCCATCCGATGGCGGAACTGCGTCTCGTCGCCGATCGTCTAATGCTGATGAACGACGTGGATACGGGTGAGGAGCACGCGCAGCAGCGGAGGAGCACGCGCGAGCGCGGAGTGCGCGAAAGGGAGGGTTTGGGTGGGGGGGGGGGGGGGGGGGGGGGAGTACTCGCTTCACCGACGGAGCTCTCACCTGAGTCGGTGCCGGCACCCTTGAGGTTCCCGGTGTACACCAGAACTTGGTAGTCGCGCATCGTTGTTCGGGGGTCGTGGTGCACCGGCGTGAGCGTGGCGCGCAAACCGGCGTCCTGGCTGAGCCAGCGGTTGGCGACGAACCAGCACACCTCGCCGCTGGTGGAGTTCTTGACCTCCACCATCTGCACGTGCCACGATGGGCTGGTGGCGGCCTCGTCCAGCCACAGCTCGAGCGAGCTGATCTTACCGATGTCGCGCTCCTCAAAGCGGAACAGGTCCAGCTTGCCGCGCATGAAGTCGTCGTGGTTGTCCTCCAGCCGCCGGGGGCCGATCTTGCCGTTGGCGCCAATGAGCTCAATGAACACGCCGGCGTCCGTGCCTGCGCCTCGCAGGTCCGACGTCTGCACCGCCACCTCCCACACCGCCACCGTCGCCACATTGCCCTGCCCTGCCGGCAGCAGCTCTCGCTCCGTCGCGCCGTCGTCGAGCTTGGTGGACAGCCAGCGGCGGCAGGGGAAGGTGACGGTTTTGCCGCTGCGCCGGCCGGTCACCAGCACGCAGTCCAGGTGCCACGAGGGACCGGGCCCGCTGTTGTCATGCCCAACCACCAGGCGCTGCAGGGCACCCAGGTCCTGCGGGCACGAACGATGCCCACCTCAGCCCTCCCTTGGTGTTCACAGTTGGAGATAAAATTCTGTTTGTAAACAAAATCAAACAAAATAAAAGTTACCGCTAATAATAGTATACGTCAATAAATGATTGAACGTCCTCACCAGCGTTGGAGAGGTTCACAATACGGTTCATCAATGTCGTTTATTACTTCGGGAGGGTCACACATCCAGAGGAGGGTCAGACTCAGGTGGACGCCTCACCTTGCTGTGCAGGACAAACACGTCGCGGCAGCCGCGCTCGAAGGCCTCCAGCGGCGCCTTCAGCACCTGCCGGCCGGAGCTGTCGCGCTCGCCGTGCAGGATGTAGTGGACGTTGGCGTCCGTGCCGGCGCCACGCAGATCCGATGTGTGGAACTCGACGTCGTACGTCTCGAGCGCGTCCTCCGGGTTGGCGGTGCTCACCGCCAGCGTGCGCTCCAGCTGCCCGTCGCCGCGCGTGGCGGACAGCCACTGGTTGCACAGGAACCACCAGGTGTTGCCCGTCGGGCTGTGCACCACCTCCACGTAGCTCAGGTGCCACGACGGGCCGGTTCCCTGCGCCCCGCACGCACAGTTGCACGCCACGTTAGCGGTGCGTTAACTCCAACCAGGATTTACTACCCAACATTTAACTGCTAAATCAACTAAAAGGGAATAGAAATGAAAAACCCCCATGTTTCATTCTAATGATATAATAGCATAACATACAGTTTATCTGCAGAAACGTATGCATATACATTTATATACATGTATATGTATATTTATACATACATAAAGACCATTACATCATAATATACTTACATTTCATGTGTATGATATATACATAATATATATGTATATCAATATAGACGATATGCATGTACACATATGTACATATAGAACCACAATTATAGTAATATGCACAAATCTTTGGATACCGCTGCCTGCTAGTAAGCGGTAGCCCCCCCCTTTCTCCCCACACCCAAGCGCACCTTGTTGTTGTGGCTGATGGTGAGGCGCTGGAGGTCGCCCACGTCCGGCGCGGTGATGGCAAAGGCGCTCTTGGTGCCGCGCTCAAAGTCCTCCGGGGCGCTGGGCAGCATGATGCGCGGCGACACGCCGCTGTGGCCGTGCAGCACCACAAACACGTCCGCATCCGTGCCCGCGCCGCGCATGTCGCTCGTGACGCAATTCACCAGGTACTCCACCGGCGCCTCCAGCGCGGGCGCCACCTCCAGGCTGCGCTCGACGGCGCCGTCGCCGTGGCCCACCGCGAACCAGCAGCGGCCGGGCACCAGGAAGCTTACGCCCGTGGTCATGTTGGTCACCACCATGTGGTCCAGGTGCCAACTGGCGCCGGCGCCGGTGTTGTCGTGCCCAATCACGACGTACAGCAGCTTGCCAATGTCGAGGTCGTCCACCTGAAACACGTTGCGCGCGCCTCTGCCGTCCGGGATGTGGGAGGCGAGGGAGGAGAGGGTCATGACTATGTTCAAGTTGCGTCAATAAATTGGATTTGCGGTTCTGCGCACTGTAATGGTGTTTATGCATGCCATGACGCTCGTCGTGTTTGAGGGTTGTATGCATGTTCGTTAAGAAGGGTAACAAATGTACCGTGACCTTCTTAACGAACCACGCCTTGTGTTCGCGCGCACTCGTGGTAGATATCGTTTTTTCTTGCGCCCCACGTGAAGAGAGGAAGACTGTATTTACCTTGAAATGTATCAAAATACATCGCGAATACTAGACGGATATTCCTACTCGTTGCTCCAAAACAGTTCATTATTATTTTTCGGACCCGCCAACCCAATTAAATGTTACTGTAGGGATATTAACGCTTATATGTTTAATTTGTTTTACGGGTAGATTGTTATTTGTGTAATATCATTAGATTTTCGTTTTGTAAATCACACGAAAAACATCTCCCGTGATGAGATTAAAAGAACGAAAAACATTTTTGTACATATCAACAAGCAGGTGCGATATATAGTACGATAAACAGGTCCCACCCCACATATCAAAGCCATCACAATACACGACAGCTCAATACTTGATATACTACATACACGAAACTTTCTTACATCATCCTAGTAAAGGTGCCGCCGGCATGGGCATGGCTGCATTATTCAAACACCCTCTTTTACACGAGCCGGACCAGCGGGCGCACCGCTCAAAGTCGTCGGGGCCAGAGGACAGGATGTGGCGCCCGGACGTGGCCTTGTCCCCGTGCATCACGAGGTGCACGTTGGCATCCGTGCCGGCGCCGCGCAGGTTGCTCGTGAAGACCTTGACCTCGTACGTGGTCGGCTTTCCCAGGCGGCCGGCGTACAGCGTGCGCTTCAGCCGGGCGTCGCCCACCTTTGTTGAGAACCACTGCCTGCGGAGGTGAGCGGGGGTCAGCGTCGGGTAGTACGGCGAGGGCCATCACATCATCAATGCGATGTCCGCTGGTGGATATCGCATATATACATAAAGTACCATTTAATCGGGTTTGAGGTCAAATGAAAATAGTTAATTTGCAGCAACAAATTTTCGGAATATCCGTGTTACGTTCTGATATATTTCATTACAAGTAATGTGTTTTACTCTTCGCGCGCGCGCCGGGGGGGGGGGGGGGGGGGTTCAAAAACGATAATCTACTGCGAATTCAAAGCGTGGTGATGGTATATAGTTTGTCTAGGGGTATGTTTGTTTTGTATTCATCGAGACATGTTAAATGCATATTTCATGCGTTTTTCCTATGATGATATTGAAGGTGCGCATCTATTCATACCTTACATGCTTATCTATCAACCCATATCCTGTTTGGGGGGTATCAAGTCTCAAGTCCACATGGCAGAAATAATAGCATTCTTAGGGGTATCACAACAAAATGGCTTGCCCCGGAATCCAGCAATACATAGAATAAGATAGCCTCTAGCAACCCCTATGCTTGTCTCCCCCCTCCCCCCTGACGTGAGGCTTGGTGCCGTGCGGACAGGAGGCAACGTAACCGAGGCGAGTGGGGCTGGAAGGAGGGGAAGGAAAAGCGAAGGGGCGCCTACCTGCAGGGGAAGGTGAACTTCTGCCCGTTCTTCGCGCACACGACCTTCACGCCCTCCACGTACCAGTGCGGCTGCCGGCCGGTGCCGTCATGCCAGAGCTTGATCTGCGCGATGGGCCCGAGGTAGGGCGCCTTCACCTTGAACACATCCATCTGCGAGGAAACGGGGACCGGCGGCACCGCTCAAATGAGCCATCATCACGGACTCACAACACATTTATCATAGAAGTTATCCTTTTTTTATAATTTTTACTACTAAAACATATATGAAGCTCCATGTATCGATTATAGACTTTTATATTGTTAAGCAAGTGATGGTATCATTTCATGCAGAATCACAATTTCGAGTTTTTATTTTTTATTTTTCTTTTTTAAATGTATTTTGTAAAGCAGGCAGCTCCTGTTGTTCTGATAGCTGAGGGGGGGGCGGAGGGGGGGGGGGGGGGGGGGTACTGCAAATTGCAGTGGTGCAGAGGGGGTTGGTGGTGGGGGGGGGGGGAGGGGGGGGGGGACAGGGGCGGACCTGTCCACGGCGAAACGGGGGCATGCCGCTCTCATTGTCCATCAGCGCCACCTCCCCAGAGCTCCGCCCCCCGCCCTTGCCGATCAGCTCGAGGTAAACGTTGGAGTCGGTGGCCGCGCCCTTGCGGTTGCCGGTCTGCACGGTGATGGAGTACTGCGTGGAGTCCATCAGCATCGTCTCCAGCCGGAACACCTGCGCCCCCATGCTTGCGTTAGCGCAGCAAACGCCACAGTAGCCGCTACCCCCTTTCCGGCCAATTCGCCACAAAACGAGTTCAGGGCCATTCCATTTAATATCGAGGACATCTGAAACAAAACGAACACAAACGTAATATGCAAACAACCAAACATATAATCCTTTTTTTTGGTGATGATTTGATAGTTTTATATTTTCATTGTTGCCTTCTCGTAGAAGTACAAACACAAACAGTCCGCGGATAAATAACGCTTTTAACCCCCCCCCCCCCCCCCCCCCCGCCCGGTGCGCGAAGGGGGAAATCAATTGAAGCGGAGGAAACACAGAATATAACCTGGAAACACCACGAATGTTCCGACTCAAAGGTGCAAAACAATTCATTATTTTTTGGCCCTGCGAACCGTATTTGACTGTACGGTATGCATTGTTGATATATTGACATTATTTGGCTGCTGTTATAATGTGCGCATGAGATTAGTGAGTGGTCTAAACCTTGGGAAGCTTTCTGTTACCACATGAAACTGCAAATTGTGTAGCGGCCCTTTTGCCAGGAAGGTGGGCCGGGGCGGCGCGCACCTCGCCGCCCGCCTGCTCCAGCCGCCGCGTGGCATCGTCCTCCATGTGGTCCAACGCAGTCGCCAGCTCGGACACCGTGTTGTGCAGCAGCTTGTTCTGAGCCACCAACCGCTGCTCCTTGTGTATCTGCGGCACGCCGCGCAGTACAGGGGGGCACCCCGTTGGCGTGGTGATGATGCACCGGGTCAGGCGACACATTGCGTAGGGCACCGCGGCAGGAGGGGGAGCAGGGTGGATCTCTCCACCTGGAACTCCGCCGTGTTGGCAGCGTCCAGCTTGCGCGAAGAGTGGGTGATGCAGTGCTCCCAAGCATTCTTCACCGCCTTCACCCAGTCCTGCGCGTCCTCCGGGTCCTCGGAGCAGAAGTGGTGCGTCTTGCTGCCGCTGGTCACGCTGAACATGCACCCGACGCGCATGGCGGATTGCGGGAACATGCTGTTTTGCACCATGGTGATGCCGGGCCTGTAGCTGGGGCCAGAGCCGGGGCCGTAGCCGGGGTTGGGCCGTATGTCGGGGCCGTAGCCTCTGGGGGCAGGACGCACAGGGATCCTGCACGCAGGCACATAAACCGCGCCCGCATGTCAGGGGACTGCGCCGCCGACAAGTGGCAGGCGCCTGTGTAGAACTCAGCCTATCCGACGCATCGGCCAGCCACATGCACCACCATAAGCCAGTGGTCTTCAGAAAAGACGCAGGCTCTTGCCTGTCCAGAGATATGTAGCGCACATCCGCCACGGAGCCCTCCTCGGGCGCCCAGCACAGGCGGTCGTCCAACAGGTACACCTGCGAGCCGCACAGCCCCCCAATGCTTCAGTCTCCGCCGGCGACATAGGTATCGCCGGTGGGACAGGCGGCACCAGTGCGGCAGAGCGCTTCAGTGGAGCGACGTCGAGGAGGGGACACACCCATCGCCGCTTCCAGGTCCGCAACGACACGCCGCCGAAGGCTTTCAGTAGCCAGCCGCTCTTCACCACGCGGTCGGTGTGCGTCAGCGACATCCCGGTGCCGTCGATGGTCACCTCCGACGGCGCCGACGAAGGGCGCTTATAGTTCAGTTTTCCCGGCGGCGTGGGGTAGCCTGCAGGCCGCGCACGCGGACACGCTCAGCCGATATCGGCGTGAATGAAAGGCCGCCACTGGCGAGGCGGAAAATCGCCACAGTCCTCACGGGCGGCGGGAGGGCTCACCGGGCAAGTAAGCAACGCGGTGTATGCTGCCAGACGCGACGCTCCTGCCCGAGCGCTCGCGTTGCGGAGTCCTGGCACCGCTCCCCGGCAAATCGGCCACTGGGTGCGACGCCACCTCGCCAGGCTTCTCGGGCGGCTCCATTGCTCTCGCAGCGGGCTATCCTTTCGTGGAGTTTACGGGAAGACGCCCTACCCCGCCTCGTCCGACTCCCTCGCCCCCCTCGGCCTCACTGTCAGTCGATAAGCCGCGTGCTCACGCTCTGTGTGTGCGCCTCGTGCCTGTAGCCCGCCAGTCACGATCCTGAGCAAACCGCCGGTCGTGCTCCTGCAGCAGGGCGGGATGCCGCGCCGCGCCCGTAACGACGCGGTGGCGAGTTGTTTGTTACCTGCCGACACCAGACGCACGCACAGCGCGTCTTGGCAGCCCCGACGCCGCTGCCGCCGCACCTATCGCTGCGAAACCGCGCAGACCTGAGCAGCCCGGCGAGGTAGCGCGTCAGGGTATCTCCAGTGTAAGACTCGCGTGTGGTGATGCCGCCGCGCATACGCTACTCGGTGGCGGGCAGGTCGCGGTGTTTGCGACATGCTGCTGCCTCACCCGCGCTGAGGATGGCCCACTCAGCCCCCACTACCCAGTGACCCACCCCCCTGCTCACTCCAACGGTATTCACAATACATTACCAGAACCCGTAAACTCCCGGTATAAAGTGCGATATTTTACCGGCATTCCCGTCAGTGTTCACAGTCTGGGTACCTGTAGTACTGTAGCGCAGTCATTGGGTCTACTGGTGTGAATTACAAAAAGGGCAGTTCCCCAGAATTAGAAAATCAACACGGTAGTACCCGTAATCCTTACTGACTGGTGCCAACTTGGGTGCTTCCGCCCGCCTCATCGCCGGCGCCGGGCCCGCGCGCCGTACCTGTACAGGAACAGGTACCTCGCAATAACACACTACCAGGGCACTAAGACAGAGCATTATATAAATGCTCTTCGGTCGATAGTTACCAGGGCTAGTCAGAACTCTTCGTATGGTTTACGAACCCCCCCCCCCCCCCCCCCCACCCTTTCCGATTCGGGTCCCCCCTCCACAAGTATTGTAGCTAGGTGGTGTACTGCGCAATACACTGTCCCATCTGTAGGTGACGAAACTCTCACAATTGCCCCCGTATTGTACAGCAGCAAGTCCTTATGCATAGAGGTGTGTATGCACACCCATGGCAGCAACATTAACAGCATGAACCACATGATTACAGTGGTATATGGGTTGCACCCGACCCTCACAAAGCTGACACATCTATGTGGCTATTGGATGGCTGCTGCTAGTCGTTGGCTGCTATTGCTGTTGTTGGCTCTGTCGCTGCTGCACGTTGCGGTGCGCCTCCTGTCGAGCTACAGTGCATGCAGCGTCTGCTTGCCATTAGCCTCTGACACGGTACATCTCATTGTTGTCCACACACCTCAGGCACATGGGCAGCAGCGTGTTGAATACATCAGACAACTGCTGATCGACAAAGGCCCCATCTGGGATGTGCATGCACACACTCCAGCACACAGCCACGGATCCACATCAATGAGTCGCAGTCTCTTCTTGCCAGAGCATGCGAGGACCTCCTCGCGCTCCTCCATCACCATTGTCACATGATCGACGAGCTCGACAGATAGGGTTGGGTCTAGTTCGCGCATTTAACACTCAAGCGATTCGCAGGACGAAATGCGGTCCCGCAACAAATCCTCGAGTAGCGGGCACAACTGGGGCATGCCACCGAGCAGCCTGCCGTCCCATGCCTCGCCAACATTGTCAGATATGGGATGGGTATGACTGGGAGACCCCTCAAGCCGGGCCTAGCGGGGGCGTCAGCTGTAAACCCAGGCGGCGACGTATGGTTAACCGATATGCCGCGGCCAAGGGGGATCGACACAGCGCGTGCATCAGTGAGATGTACGGACGAGCAGACGAGTGTTTAGAGGGCGGATAGGCTGTGGATAGAATTTCAGGGATTGGAGCCCGTAAGCAATGCTAAATGTATGGGCTACACAATTATAGCCCCCCCCCCCCCCCCCCCCTCCACCCCCCATTCTGATTTGAGCCAGAAATCGGTCCCAAAACAGACCAACAATTCTGACTGGCCTTACGGGTACCTGGTACCGCCAGTAATTTCGCCCGTCAGTACATGAAAGGAAGCGCAAGTCAATGAACTTCGCAGCATGGATACCCTGAGACACACAAGACAAACAGCTTAACATCTTATCATTCTCGACAACTATCAGCTTACAACTGAGCTACAACTATTCTTACAACTATCCTTGTTGCTATAGCGACTAGTGATGGGTTGACTCGTCCATATTCCTCGCGATGTCTACGCGTCAGCGGTCGCCCGTCACATAGCGCTGCATCATGGTCGCGGATGATGTGCACCGCCGTGGTGCGTCGCCCAGGACCGCCGGGGCCTGTGGGCGGGAGCGCAGGCCGGTCGCCGCATGGATAGAGGCACTGAGCAGCCGATGTGCCGGTGCGAGCGAGTGCAAATGCGCAATACCCGGCCTCGGGTTATGTGTGGTGCTGGCAAAGTAGCAGCAGCAGCCCGCACAAGAACAGGACATGGCGACGACAACGACGACAATAACAATCGCGACAATGACAATGCTGTGCTGATAACACAGCACGCGAGATAAACTACTAATTTACTACCACGACTATTCTTGGGACATTACCTCGTACAGTCCTGTGATACCGCAACATGGTTTCGGAGCTAAGGTGGCGAGCCTATATGGCAACAGACCAGGGTTCGCTCCTGCTTGTAGCATTTCGAGATTTCATTGGTCCTCCTTCCGCTATATCCGGTTTAAGTCATTCGTAGCTTCCGGTCACGCGATCATCAATTCCCAAGATTCTCCTACATCAAGGCTCAAGTGCGAATGTTTCCGGCTCCTATGGCTCAGATCCTTGGATCCCTACCCAGACTTTCCAGTCCTCCCTCTCTTCGGAACCAAGAGGGGTGTCGGGACAGGACCTCGTACTGTCCGGTGGTGACGTCCTCGGCCCAGTTCAGACCGGTATACAAGCTCTACAATATCGGATGATGACATCCAAGTCCGATCCGCACCTTTCTCAAGCTTGATATCACAACAACTATCATCATTTACGAGTTCTCGTATGTCCATACCGCTGCCGACGTGCAGCTATATTAGGGCCATAACGACCCAGGCGGGACATCATTAGACTATTGGGGGGTATTGCCGCGGCATTGTTTTTGAATTAGTTACGCATTTACAACGTTTTGTTGCGCATTTACAACGTTACACTGTATATTCATCGTTTTGGTTGTGGCCAGCATGTTGAAGGCAGGCATCTTCTCACGAGTGCGTGCTCTGGGGTGATTAGCCGGCACCCGCCCAGCTCGGTAAACCAACTTCACATCACTTTGCGCAGAGATCCCACCAGGCACTGCCACGCGCCACTGGCAGCAGCCCGCAACACGCCCACGGCAAAGTCACAAATGCCGTCGGGCGGCGCCGCATCAGCGCCAGAGTAAATCTGGCATGGTGGCGGACGCAGAACTCTCCCATGTGCGCGTCAGTGGCATGGGGCATGCGCCCCTCTCCCGCCCACGGTGGTCACCCCTAATAAGTCCCAGAAGCCCCCCAAATCAGCATGGCGCCAGCGGCCAATCCTAGCTTGTGGGGTTTTTAAATACAACAAAATGAACAACGCGCTAAAGCGATGCGCCATGCGGCGCCAAGCAAGGAGGCACAGCCCACCGCATCCCGGCCCGGCATGCCTGCAGCGTACCGCTGGGCGCCAACGCGCTGACAGACAGATTAGCTGCGCCTGCGTGGAGGCGCCTCCGCCCTCCCGGGAACGCTCACGTGTTGTTCTGCGCCGCGGCGCAAAGCGTGTTGGCGTGGGAGGAGGATCAGTCGGGCCCATCATGTGCGGTGCGGCAGAAGATGGGTGCCAAGCAGGCAGGGGCAGGATGTTTGGGGGGGGGGGGGGGGGGGGGGGCACCAGCTCGATGTCCCGGAGGTCGACAAACTTGTACACTGTGTAGTCGCCGGCGAGCCACAGCGCCGCGGTGAGCAGGACGATGGTGAGCCACCAGATCCAGTTGAGCGGGAAGGAGGTGGTGACTGCGGGGCGGCCAGATGGGGGTAGGGTGCGTGTGGATAGGGGATCAGGTCGCAGAGCACCCCCTTCCCTTCCTCCCCTTCTCCCTCTGTCACTTGCATGCTGATGTCCCCGCCCACACGCTGGGTTACCCCGAGCGAGGCTTCGCATGCTCAGCACCCAGGGTTGATGGCGCCGCAGCCGGGAAGACCCCCGCCGGGTGCCAATGGGCGTGCACCGCTCCATTTAACTGGGCACGAGGGCCGATAAATTCCACTTGTAGATTGAGCAGCAGCAGCGATGCCATGCTATGTTGGTGATGCTAATCGTATATATACTGAATACCGGTAATGGGGATGAATATCGTTATTCCTTCTTCGCACTGGGGTCAGACATGAATGGGGAACCCAAAGCGCGGTTTTGGTTTGTCTGACTGGGAAGTTGGTGGAGTGTTGAGGGATGGGACCCAGGGGGGGGGGAGGGGGGGGGTTGTGGGCATGAGCAGCATCCTTCTGCTGCTGCTCTGCTGCGTGCTGGACTGTGGGGGTATGAAAGGGGGCGGGTGCAGGGAGGGGCGCACCGGCGCAGGTGAGCGCGAGGTGCAGGAGGGAGGCGCTGCAGGCGTAGTCCCAAGTGAGTCGCGTGGTTTTGATGTAGAAGTAGTTCACCGCCAGCGCGGCGAGGTATGTCAGCACCATCGCCAGCCAGCGCCCTGCGCACGCAAGAAGAATGAAATGGAGCCGGGGGCGCGCGGGGGATGCCAGAACAGGAAGGAGGGGGATCCTAGGGAAATGGGAAAATAATAAAATAACAGGGGGGGTGTTGCCCCCGAGGAAGAGGTGCCGCACCCAGCGCCGCGCCGCCCTTGCTCGGGTTGAACAGCTCGTTGTCGTGCTCGAAGGGGTAAGTCGCCACTCCGGTGACACCTCTCCATGGCGACTGGAATGCTGCTGTCAAGATGACCGCCAACTGCCGCCGAGAAGGGGGGGGGAGCTAGTCAGCGGATGGGCGTAACCCCCCCCCCCCCCCCCCCCCCATATGTACGAAACCCCCATAAACAACCGCGCGAGCCCCAATAAAAAGCGGCACCCAGCCGCGGCCCTCCCGAGACGACCCGCGGCGGCACTGCGCCAGAATCGCTGTCAGGATGGCTGCCCCGCGCCGGTAACTGGAGGGACGAGGGCTGGGATTGGGGAGTGTCGCTAAGGGAGGACGGACCAGGTAGTAGGAAGCGTAGAACGCGAGCAGCAGCACCGCCAGCCGGCGCGCTACAGTGCGCGACTCCCGGTCTGTCTTGCGCGCCATGCCGCCGGCCACCTGTGCGTCACTATGTAGACCGCCGGGAACCCCCCTGTTCTCCTCTCGCCGCACCCGTCTTCACCGCTGTGGCGCTGCCACCACACCGCCGCCTGTGCACCTGGGTACGGAACGGACCTCCCCGCGCATTAGCTCACACGGCAAGGACGAAGACACTGTGTGGGTCTGCGGGTCAGCAAGCGTCGAGGTATGTGTGCTGTCGAGGTATGTACCGCTGTGTGCTGTCGCGCGACAGCGCGAGTCGAGGTATGCAACAAGTGTAGTCCGCGTCGTTTGCTGGTCGTCGTATATGATTTATTATTGGCGCGGGCTCGGACAGAAACAGGAACGACGAGCCTGCGAAGGGTTAGTCGCTACATACTCGACTACGGGCACTATAAGTTACATGAGCTAGCTGCAAAA
Source organism: Tetraselmis striata (assembly GCA_006384855.1). Taxonomy (NCBI): domain Eukaryota; kingdom Viridiplantae; phylum Chlorophyta; class Chlorodendrophyceae; order Chlorodendrales; family Chlorodendraceae; genus Tetraselmis; species Tetraselmis striata. The sequence goes on along the minus strand of VCJN01003253.1, from coordinate 93,632 downwards.
GGCGATCAGGAAACCACCCGAATAGGCAATAGAAAACGCCCACTACAACAGTTGCGAGGTGGAAGCAGCACTAGAAGAGGGTGCGGAATGAGCACAGGCAAACGCATCAGACTTGGCCGTCTGCTCTCCGGCAGAGAGGATGCCGCCAAAGGTACCATGCACGCAAGCTGAGACTCGCTGCAACAACCCCCGCCGCGAGCGCGACAGGAGATGGTCCGTGGAACTCAGCGGGCTGACTAGCAACAAAGTTTCGAAGAGCATGGACGGACTGACCACGAAGGAGCATGAAGTCGGGGCGGAAGGACCGCTAGGGAAGTTGCGCAAAGCAAGTAACACCGCGAAGATGTAGACCACCGTTAAAGCGGATTTTCCGAGGCGGCCGCGGTCTTCAGCAACCACAAGAGGGTAGTACCGGTGAACACCCTGCACCGGGGTAGAACGCGCCCATGCCCGCCGCTAGCTTGTTGCGCTCCGCATCGGTCGCCGCGATCCCCGGGGTGCACCAGCGGGGGTCGTTGCCCCAAGTGGGGGTGGTGGAGGCCACGCACGCGAAATCGATAATGTAATCGCACGCCGGCCTCCGCCCCACCCCGCCAGCGTCAAATCCGACGGCCGCGAGCGGTCCGCCGGGCGCAGCCCACTCGTCTCAAGCAAGATCAAGTCGCCGACTCCCGAGCGGTCCCGGTCGAGCACCGCCCCCGCTTCGATCGCCACGGAAGCCCACAGATTTTACAAAGCGGTATGCATGCGGTGCTTGTAGTTCGCAACGGGGCTGATGGGCAGATGATCCACGACGAAATTCGTGGCATTCCGGTTCGAGCCATCCGTAGAGCGAAGCCATGATAAGGGGATCAATCCCACACGTGGGGCCAGGACATGTGACAAGCACGGAACCCCCGCGCGGGCGAAGGCCCGGCACCCGCGCAGCGGCGGCCGAATAATAAGCAGCATGGGGAATCTTGCGGGCTGACTCGTGATCCGACTGGAAAAGCAATAGGGAGCCCTGCCCGCACGCGTTTCTTGTACAAGCGCAGAGTATCAAGGGGTATTGATTGGTATCCCATACCGTAGTTTTCCCGGCGAATATTCAGACTCTGACACTCTGAAACCTGATACTCGTCCGAAACCCGCGCTAGTGTCTGTTGGAGCAGAAGCAGAAACATATAGTTACATGAGCTAACTGCAAAAGGCGATCAGGAAACCACCCGAAAAGGCGATAGAAAACGTCCACCACAACAGTTGCGCGGTGGAAGCATCACCAAGAGAGGGTGCGGAATGAGCACGGGCATACGCATCATACTTAGCCGTCTGCACTCTAGCAGAGAGAATGCCGCCCAATGTACCATGCACGCAAGCATTGACTCGCTTGTGTGCATGGTACAATGCAACAACCCCCGTCGTGTGCGGGACAAGGGATGGCAAAAACATACATACCGGTACTAGTACTCGTAGGTTATCTTTAGTACTGCTTTTGGCAGTGGATTTGTATGTCATGTTTAGAGCTGTGCTCTTTCGGGTTCCTTCTCTCCCTAAACTCTAGAGGATGCGGGTGTCGACACCGGCTGCCCGTGGCCTCTGCGACACGCCAATTTCACATGGCAGCCACAGAGCAATGCACGCCCGCCTAGGCAGTCTTGGTGCTTTAGCAGCACTAAAAATGCATGCCGAACTACGGCACTAAGCGTGCCGCGCTCATCAACAAAAAAACATCGGTCATCTTAGTACCCGTCGAATCTTATAAACCTATCACCGTCCGTTAGATGGGACAACCCCCTTAATTTTATGTTGGACTCTTGCCAGCACGTACGACACCAACTCGCGGTTTCGGACCGTGTAGAATGCTCAGGCCCCCGGAAAACGGTACAAAACCTTCCACCCTCTTATCTTGCTACTTCTACAGAACCATCTTGAGCCAAGGCTCATTATTCTCTCTCTTCTCCCCGCGGCTCCCTCCCGGAGGACCCCTTCGATATGTCGCAGTGGCTCACCTGCCGACCCCAAGATGGTCGACGCCGGCAAGGCCGTGGCTGTCGAGGGCATCGAGACGTCGGCCACTTCTCAAGAACGCATCAACGCATCGAGGCATGGCGTCATTGCGAGGCGTAGTAAGACGCGAAAATGAAGCATCTCATCCAGTATCGGCTCTCCATGTTATTTGCTACCCAAGAGACTCCTATCCCGCCGGCTGCCGCCGGCGAAGAGGACGTCATCCGAGTCTCGCGCCGGTGGTACGGACCTGAACGTCCGTGCGAACTTCGCTCCCTTTAGCAAACCACTACCTTGATTAGAAACCCGCCCTTGCTACTGCTCTGCCTAGTTTCGAGAACATGATGCCTCCCGACAATCTGCGACGCCCGGAGCTCAATTTCCCAATTGCCCTCGACAGCGTGCTCGAGTACTTGCTTGGTAACCCTCGTCTTCAGCCGGCAGCGGACGAGTATTACCACGCAGCGTGCTACATGGCCTTATTCATCGCCCGCTTGCTGACCATCAAGCTGCGTAAGCTGCTAGCTGCGGCACGCGTCACCGACGGGATTACGCCGGCTTTCGGACAACAACTCGAGGCTGTCGTCCACACCATGGAAGCCGTCGACGACGGCCATTTGTTTCGCTTGGCCTACCTTCGCAAGCTCCGGGACACGCAGATGCACAACGGCGACACCTTCGCCCTCGATGTCGTGCGGGAGCGCTACCTCCGCCCTTGCACCAAGAACATGGGGTCGCCGGAGTTCACCGAGCTGCTGGAGCTCTACAATAAGGACTGCGTCCACGACGCAAACATCGCAAGCGTTGTGAAGATGTCAGCCCGCAAGCGCTTTGGCGGTTGCCCCCGGCGCAATGACCGCGACCGTGACGGCAGTGGCACCAACCACGACAACTTCAAGACAGCGCGCCCGGCGCACGAGGCGCCGCCGCCCTGAACCACTTTCGCCAAAGACGACACCAAGGACTCTGGTAAGGGCAAGGCGAAGGCCGATGCATCGACAGCCGACAAGGATTAAGAATAATGGGGTGCTCCGCCGTGCCGACCCCATGCAGCTGGGTTTCGAGGACACACCTCTGGGCGTGCCTTCCAACCAACCTTGCACTTGAGTCGTCGGCATGAGCTGAACTCCCTCACCACCGACCCACATGTCTGGGTCGTCGTGCTTCCTCCACCCTAACATGAGTCAACCCCGCCAGCTTCATTTTGTCCTTTTACATCACGAGTCTACACCGACTGCTGCCATTTCCGGCGCGCCAATCCCGATTTATCGCGCTAGCACTCTTTGCCCTCCACGCGGGCGGCCAGACGGGCCAAGTACTCGCGCGACGCACGCCCATAACGATATCAACGGCTCCAACACCCTACCTTCTTGGAATCACCTTCGTTCTACACCTAGCCATGTCGTCACCATCCGGCCAGCGCCGTTCTCGAACTCTGCGGCAGCGTACGGCGCGTTTCGCTCGACGCATCCGTCGCACCACGAAGACGGCTACGTACTTCATGGCAGATGCCGAGTATGCGAAGGTCGCATGGAGCGAGCTCATGAGAGGCAGCGGGCAATTGGGGCGCCAAGGTGCTCGACATTTTGACTACATTGCTCACAGCCGGCACCGCCTACTTGAACTACGAGGGCAAGATCCGCCTCTTCGCCGAGATGTGCATAGACGAGGAAGGCATCTCCCCTCTGGACCGCACCGAGGCAACGTGCGTCCGCTACCTCGCATGGATTATGGAACGCGGCACCATCGGCGTCGGATCTCTGCAACCCTACCTCTATGCCGTCAAGACCTTCCTGCGTCACACCGGTCGGGATGACGCACGCCATGGCTACCGATCCAAGTATCATCGACATGAATTGCGCGCTTCAAATCCGTCAGCTCAAGACCAACGAAGAGCTTCGACGTGCCCCCCATGCCATGCGACGTCATCACCGACATCCTCCACGACATGGCTGCCGTGTCTACGTCTACCACCGACTACGGCATCATCCTTCGCGACGGCGCGGCTATGTATTCGACGTTTATGTTTTACTCCCGTGTGAGTCTAGCGTCTCCAGCCGACCCCACGACATGGCCGTCGACGCCCACAACGTCACCATCTTCCCCAACCGCGAAGAGGCGGGGCATCGCAAGCCTCGAGACGGGTTCAATCCCCTACTTCAAATATGTGTCACCGCCGTGCCCGCTTGGACAACCCTCTTCCGCCGCTTCGTCATCTACCGCAATACAGCGTTCCGGGCGTCCCCTCTCCGCCAAGCAACCCCGACCGATTCTGGGCGCTCCCCATCAACGACGGTGCTACCCTAGCCCCTCGCGTGGAAAACTTCTACCCTCGGGGACTGGCTCAAGCCGGCCGTCGGCGGCATCAATCGAGCCCCCCGATGGTTTCGTGTGGACCTCGAAATCCTTACGAAAGGGCGCGGCGTCGGGCGCAAACGCACCTGACGTGCCCAGCATGGACAAAATGCGCCACTTGGGCGGTCGGGCCCGCAATTCTGCGGGAATTAACGACTACATCGACCCGACTACGCTTCCTACCCGCGCCGCCGCGCTCCTGTTTGGCGGGCTCTCTCCCACTGTGGTCTTTCGCAGCCTTCTCGGTAACGCTCCCGCTCCGTCGGGCGCCGCCGCGCCCGCCCCCTCCACAGTCGAGAAGACCGAGGTGGCAAGCAAGTATCCCTTATTACCTACCTCCCTTTGAACTATTTTCAAGTGTGGTCTTGGGGTTTCTTTCCCCTCCCTTAACCCTAGGGTAGGCGGGTGTCGACACCGGCTGCCCGCGGCCTCAGCGCCACGCCAATTTGATGTGGCGACCACAGAGCAATGCACGCCCGTCCGGGCAGTCTTGGTGCTTTAGCAATAAAAATGGCAAAATACGGCGCTTTGAGTGCCGCCCTCCGCAGGAAACATCGGTCATCACCCCAATACCTCGTCGAATCTTATAGCACCATCATCGTCCGCTAGATGGGGCCACTCTCTTAGTTTTGTGCTGGCCTCCTAGTTACCCGCACAGCCCCGTCCTCCCTCCCTTTTTATGTATGTTTGCAGTAAGTTCCTCTGCTGTTATGTGTCACGATGCCTTCGCATTTTTCGGGATTTTTCGGCTAATCTCCCTTTGCTACCTCCCTTTGAAATTGTTACCGCCCGTACTCGTAGCACGTAAGTCCTGTCCCGGGCCGGGCCACTCGCGCGAGCAGTTTCATCGGTCAGAAACCGTGCAGAAACACCTCGCGCGCAGTTTCAGAGGGAATAATACCGGAATAATACCTCGCGGACACCTGCGTGACGAATCCGCGCATGTTTGCCGGAGAAAAGGAGTGCGCGCAGGGTTTTCTCGGTCAAAAACGGAGAGGCGCGGGCACTTCTCGGGGGAAAGTGAGCGGCTCCCGGTGATGTACGGCATGCGCCTAGGCAGTTTGGCGGTTGATGTCAACACTCGGCGAGTCGTTGAATCGGAGTCTCGTTGGACAGAAAATTACGATGTTTTTTGTGGAGTTCTTGCCGGACGAAGAAATCGCATGCGTAGTTCTATCGGACAAAAACCGCGTGTGCGCGCATTGATGGTTTTCTAGTGAAAATTTCGCGGCTATACCCGATGAACACGGGCGCGCACGGTTGCCAATTAAAACAGTGAGTGCGCACGCTCTTGTGGCGGATAAAACCGCACGCGTATAGTCATGGGCGCACAGTTATGGCAAGTTTTGCTCATCTTGGACAATCAATCAGCTCGAAGTTCTATTAGTCGCTAATCCTTAGACCTTACCTGCGTTGTGATGCGTTGTTCCCTTTAGCGATAATTCCTTGATGCTAGCGACGTAAGTTAAGCAATAAAGCTCGCCCGGGTCATTAGAAAATGCCGCCCCACCATTTGACCTCTTGCACCAAATAACTGCAATCGTAGGTCTAACTGGCATAGTCATTAGACTTTTGCCTCATATTTGAACCCCGAAGGGCTAACGCATCAACCGGGTAAAACCGGGACACGAGCCTGGTCGATATTGCCCTGAGATGACATACCCGGGAATCGATCTAGAGACCTATTGAGTAGGAGACCACCGGTAAGCAAGTCTCCCGACCGAATAAATAACGAGGCATGGCTAGCAACTTATCCGGAGCGAGCGCAGATAATTTGCCGAACAAAAACATGGCATGCGTAGTCGCGTATACATGGCGTTTCATGTAGTATCTGGGAAATTTGCCAGATGAGAAAAGCTGCGCGCATTACGAACCAAATTGCGTGCGGTTAGCAATACATCAATACACGAGTACATCGGTGCACAAGATGTAGTATTCCTTAGTCGCTACGGGTACCGTACTTTTGCTAATAAGAAACACGGCGTGCGAGGTTTTGCCGGACAAAATAAGAACTTACGTCGGTTCTAGCAATGAAGGGGGGAATGCTACTCGTACTACTGGCCGCGCAGATACAATAGTCAATTGACTCTAACCAGGTGCGGAGTTTTGCCGGACAAAAATCACCAAGCATGCGACAAAATCACCATGCGGCTTTTACGGGGGAAAAGTTGGGCGCCGTAGGATTGCATGCAGGTATAGTCCGGGTACATGTACCTGTTCTAAACTTGAGATTTCTTACAACTTCTTTCTCGCGTAGTTTTTTATGCTACCTAGGCCAATTGTCTTACGGACCGACCACACGAACCCGCATAGGGTCTGCCGCATGATGGCATTGCACGCAGCGTGTGGTCCTCTAAAGGCAAGGTCCCTAATCTAATGGGCGTAACCCGCCTCCTTTTTTAATTTTCCTTTCTATTTTTTGTAATCCCCTCCCCGACCCTACCCGTGCCCTATTCCTCTATCGTGAACATTCCTCCGGCTTTTCGGGGCTAATTATTCCAATCTGCTACTCTCAAGCCTAATGATAGCCGCCGCTTGCTATCCCGGCAGGTGTTCCACAGGCGCCCAGCACTTCCCTGCCGTGCCTTCTTCACGAGCACAGCTGCTTTGGCGCTCCGGCCGAGGCAGCCGAGGCGTCCCGCCGGCAGCGCTGCAAATATGCCGGGCTCGGGGGCGGTCGGGGTCACTGCGTAGCTGGGCAAACCCAGTGCGCTATTATTGGCCTCCGCCGGGGAGAGGCGGGGGCTGATGTGAGGCGCGTATTGAGTCGACTCGCCGATAATCTAGGCGGTCGCCGCGCGCGCGGCACCCCCCTCGTATATGATGGCCTGCTGTGCCAGCCGCCGCGCCGTCGCTCTTGGCGTGCCCCTCTGGCAGCGCCCCGCCCCGCCGCTCCAAGTGGATGAGCATGGCCCTAGGCTCGGCATGTTGGCCGGGCTCCTTGCGGTGCACGACCGCCCATAGTTCCGGCAGTGCCGCTGTGCGGCCGCGAGCGGTCTGTGGGCAGCCGCGGTCGTCGAGCTAGATCCCTTGGAGGGAGGGGGGGGGGGGGGGGGGGTCGACCAGGCCGCCGCCCCCTGTGGGTCGCCGACGAACGGCTGCCCGGTCGCGGCATGTAGCCTACTATTTTTTGCTCGCATACACATGCTGGCGCTCGCATGACATAATAGGGATGCAACGGGGAGGTCGGCTTCTAATCCGTACAACTTTTGGGACGTTTCTCGCATATGGCTCAGCAAGCATTGTGGTATTCGTTTTCAGGGATATGTCGCCATTTGCTTGACATCGACATGGCCGCAATGTACTGAGGCGCGCTTGTGTTTGCGAGATATATCCAGGGTCGGTTCCCGTCGTCAACCTTTCGTCGGCGGCCACGCATCATTATTAGGCTCCAACAAACGGAGGGTGGGGAATTTTAAATGGCTTCCTAAATATGATAACGCGAGCGCGCGGGCAGCATCCGCCACGGTGGCGTGTAATATACATGACAAACCTGTGCGAAACGCTGCGTGACACTCGGACCGAGTTGCTAGTAACACACGATTTCCGTGGCGGAGCCATAGGTATTAACGGGGCCATGGTCGTTCTATCGTCGCGCAGTGGCGTGGGTGAGACCACCCACATATGACAAAGCGTGACAGTGGGATATATACGTAGTGTCGACACTTGGAATCGGCCGAGTGTGCTCGTTCGACTGGTGGGCTTTATTGTGAGCTATAGCTGATACAAAACAATATGGACGCTGGAAGTGAGCCTTCCCACCACCATTTGGCAATAAACGCGCTAGTTGGTGCGCTGACTGGTCCGTGCGTGGTACACCGTAGCACACTCGCGATGGTGGTGGCATACATGTTGCGGTCGGGCTTAAATTAAGTTTAAGTTAAGACGCAACTAATATTGAGTCGACTGATCCGCGAGGTTGCGCGGGATATCTTTGGCAGCCGAGCAATAGTGGGGCCTCTAACTTTTCTCGTCTCGGTAAGAAGGTTCCTGGTTTTGGTATGATGTCAAGCTTCTGCCAAGAGCGGGGATCTACGCTTGGTGCAACCGCACGTTGGTTCGTCCGAGAGGCGACCCCCGCGGGCGGACCTGCGGCCGGCTAGCTGCAACAGCTGTGCGGCATGGGTGTTTCGTGATAATACAAATATCATACGATAATGTCATGGTATCATTGCTCATGATTACTAAACTCGAAATGAACCGGGACCTCGTATCCCGTTTTGTCGTGCGCGGCCGGAATTGGCATGTTATTTGACCAAACATAGCAGATTCCGCGAAATATACGGTACGTCGGTGGTACAAATAGTAGCCGGTCTTCCCTCCCCTCTGTCGCGGTTTGGCCGTCTTTGCCGGTCAAAAACAGTTATGAGGGTAAAACCGCTCACGGGTACTATTAGCCCTATACCAGCGCGCAGTTTTCCCGGACATATTAACAAGGTGTGTCCTAGGTTTACCCGGTTGATGCATTAGCCCTTCGGAGTTCGGATGAGGCAATGGTCTACGGGCTATGCCAGACCTAAGACTGCAGTTGGCGCAAGAGGTCAAGTGCTGGGGCGGCTTCGGTCGATGTCCCGGGGCGAACTTTACTTTTAACTTCATATGAACAAGGCGCAGTTTTTCCCGGACGAAAACCGCGTGCTCGCAGTTCGTCTCGGAGAGAATTGCGCACATAAAGCGCAGCAGGCGGCCGGTACGCAATAATCATTCCGGACAAAACAGGTTCATCATTACATTTCCCTGAATTTAGTCTACTGCAGTACTGTAACATTGCCCGCTCGCGACGCCAGCACGAGACGAGACAGAAATCGGGCGCGACTGCACCCGCATGCCACGCGTACTGCTTGCTGCCATGCCGCGGTGTGACGATCGGCGACAAGCATCGGCGTCAGCATGTCGAACGAAGGCGGGCGCACACGGAAGCTGCAAACCAGCCCCAACACACACCAGATATCTTACCTCCCAAGACGCACCTGGCCCGCCCCAGCGCCAGCTCCATACCGGAACCGACCCGATGGTTTATTAGGCCTCATGAAGCGCCTCGTTCGTTTCGAACACCATCCCAAGGTCGTTCAAGCGGGTGACGAAGAAAAGCAATAGAAACGGTCGCGCAGTATAGTGCTCGAGCAGGGGCCGGGAAAGTGGGGTGCGTGGGATTAGCTGCCCCGTCATCGCAGACATGGCGCAACCGATAGAGAGGACGGACTTCATGACAACGCAAGCCACGAGCTCGCTCGGGGGCCCCTCGCGCGCCGTGGAGCTGACCTGCGTAGGCTGCCTGCCAACCACGCGGTGTCCTGCCTGCTGCACAACCCCTGACGCAAGCCCCGCTTGACACAGCATGCAGTGCACATCAGCCCGCGCAGCATCAGCTCCCAAACACTGCGCCCACTCCTGCGCTGAAAGCATCTCCCCCCCCCCCCCCCCCCCCCCCCCCCCCGCGTCCCTGCCTCACCGCAGGGAATACACAGCCGGTCTAGCATCTTCCCCAAGCGGGTGTGTTGCCAGCGCCCCCCCCCCTTCGCCCCACCCATCCCCCATGCGAACATTCCATCGGGCGGCTGGTTGCAAGCTGGCCACGCCGATTGCAGTGCTCTGATGCCCTGATAAAGCCTAGCGGCATGTCGGCTTGGCCTTGACGCACTGGGTGGCGTGCTGGCAGGAACCGCTTCCGCCGATGAAGCTTGGCTTCGACCCAGGCCACATGTGGCGGCCCGAATCCAACTACGGTACGCCATACGCCAGCAGCCCCCCTGGCCGCATGCATGAGGGCAACGCCTGATACATGCTGAACCACATGTGAGCGATGCAGCAGCTGCACCACTCGCCACTGCCTGGGCAGTGCGCTCGCACCCCAAAGATGCCCTTATTGCCCGTATCGCATCATTCTGGGGAGGGTCCAGCCCTCGAACGTGCCACTGCTCGCTCATGCAATGCCGTGCCACCGCAGGCTATACCCGCTTCCGGCTGCCCCACCCCACAAAAGGTTTCACCCTGGGCCGCACCACTAGCAATGCGGACTACAACCCCAAGGCGCCCATGTTCGACACCTCCATGTACGTGCACTTCCTGCCCGGCCAGTTCCACGGTGCGCCACCGGATGCCCTCCCCGCCCCTGTCTCATAGCACTTTAAACCCAACAATGAAGAGCACCTGAAGGCTCCTCTGGCGGCGTCAACTGACCCCCCCCTCTCGCAGGTCTGCACGCGCCCCGAATCAACAACCCCGCCGCGGTGAAGGAGGTCACCATGACGCCGAAATCGATCTACACCACAGCAGGTCGGTGGACCAAGACCTTTCCCGGCCGCATCATGCCACCCCTTGGCGCAACGCTCCCCCTTGCCCCATCCTGAACACAAATTGGGCGTTAATGAGTGCCGACGCCGTAATACGAACACTGCGAGTAATAGCCTGCCAGAGGTGGAGCGTGGACGGCACTTTAGCGGAAGCTATAGCGAATGTTCTTATAGGCTGATGCACTCAAGCCCAGTCTAAGGCTTATAGTAAGGGGTCCCATACGTGCGTCAGCAGCCGTATTGCGATACACACCAGGGCCAAGTGGGGCAGCGCCTGGCAGCTGCGTTATAAAGTGGGCCGGCGGCACATCCAGGGACTGATGAGAATGGAGGTGAAACCTTGCTGCATTGTGCCGCATTTTGCCTCATTTTAGCGCAAACGAGATCTCGTGGCATATGCACGGGGCTGTGGACATATACATCTAAAAATACGTATGTGTGTATGTATCTGCATATTAATATATAGTTGTATGTATATGTATATGTATATGTATATGTATATGTATATGTATATGTATATGTATATGTATATGTATATGTATATGTATATGTATATGTATATGTATATGTATATGTATATGTATATGTATATGTATATGTATATGTATATGTATATATGTATATGTATATGTATAGGTATATGTATATGTATATGTTATATGTATATTATATGTATTGTATATGTATATGTATATGTATATGTATATGTATATGTATATGTATATGTATATGTATATGTATGTATATGTATATGTATATGTATATGTATATGTATATGTATATGTATATGTATATGTATATGTATATGTATATGTATATGTATATGTATATGTATATGTATATGTATATGTATATGTATATGTATATGTATATGTATATGTATATGTATATGTATATGTATATGTATATGTATATGTATATGTATGTGTATGTGTATGTGTATGTGTATATGTATATGTATGTGTATGTATATATGTATGTATATGTATGTGAATATGTATATGTATAGTTGGGTGCGATCCTTGTCAGCGCGCAGCCTGAGCACGCGCAGCAATCCGTGGCAGGTCGCACAAAGTGGCCAAAATTGCACCAACTGCGCCATCTTCCCAAGCGCCGCTCCTCGCTCGTTCGCTTCCCCTCGCTTTTGCCCCTTTCCGACCGCCTCAACCCTCAGGCTTTGGCAGCAGGCGGGTGTCGCCACCACCGGGCGAGCAGGTGGACCCGCGGCAGCGGCAGGCCGCCGTGTCGCAGCGCCGCCACACCGAGATAATGAGGTGCGTTGTGCGGAACGGTTTGGCATGCAACATAGGCGGCGACTGCCGACCAGTGCCATTTCGCTCTCCCCACCCAGCGCCCCCCCCCCCCCCCCCCCCCCCCCCCTCCCTCCCTCACCTCTCACTCCCTCAGCCGCACCAGTCTTGTGCACCCCGCACGTCTTGCTCGCAACTTATGTTTTGGGATCCGAGTTTTTCAATCCAAAATGAGAGACAAAAAGAACTCGCTATACAAACACGCTAAGAAACATGTGTATTTTCTGATTGCTTATTATTTTAGCAAACACTTCATGTAGGATAGCCAAAAGCGACGCCCGACCTGCCCATCGTGCTGGCGCACATCCCTTGACAGTGCCCCCCCCCCCCCCCCCCCCACGGCCCACGTAGGGAGCACTCCAAGGTGCGGCTGTCGCCAGCGCAGATCCTGGTGAACGACCCCGCGGGGCTGCCGTACCTGAAGGAGGCTGAGGCTTCGAACCGGCTGTACCAGCACATCCTGGCAGCGGGTGCTATTTCCACCCTCCTCCCCCTCCCAACCCGCTCCTGTCCATGGCGGTACCCACACGCCCGCGGCGCTGCGATGGCCGCCCCCTGACCTGCCCCGAACCCGCATCCCCGGGCCTCGCAGAAATCACGCAGAGGGAGGCAGCGGAGCGGGAAAAGGCGGAGCAGCAGGTGCAGGCGAGCGATCAGCAGCAGGGCGGCAAGCGGGACTCCATAAGGTAACCCGCCTCCCTGGCAGTCCCGCCTCGCCACAGGTCTCACACTTTCCTACTTGTCGCTGCCGTGGCTGTCATAGTGTACTACATACGCCGCATCTATGTCTAAGCACTGACATCTGTGGGCCACCTGTGTCACCAGCGGGTCAATACCATAATGCCAATTAGCGGAAGGCCCGTCAGCGCTGAGAAACAGTGTGGCACCCAAGTGATGTGATGTGCACGTATCTACATAGTAGGGAGATGCATTACATTTCAGCACCCATACAGTGGCATTTTTGGGACCCCCCTCCGGGGTCATTGTAAGGGTGGTGTCACAGTTGGGGGTTTATTGTCACTGTGCAAGTAGTCTCCATGTCAAGCAGATGACACGCACATCCTATTGATGGGGGAGGGGTGCTGCATGACAATCGAACGCGGTTGCGCTGCGAGGTCCTCCAGGGTATGTGTGGATGCAATCCAGGCCGTCCCTTGGCCGGCGCCTGGCGCTCAATGCCATGTTGTTATGTGCAGCATCCCGGCGTCCCCCGGGGCGGCCCGGGGGTGTCACCATATGGGTAGGTCCCCGGTGTTTCAATCGGGAACCGGTATACATGTACTATACACTATGAACATCACTATGCATTTTACATAGGAGTGTCACATGAGTTTGACACCGCGACACCCTTAAACCCCCCCCCCCCCCCCCCCCTCAGTGCTGTTCTGGGGAGGTGGCGGCATACCGAAAGTTAATACCGAAGTGTTGTCGCTGTTGTGCTGATTGCGGAATGATTGAGTTTCCAGGATAACGTACGGCATGCCGGAGCCGCCCGAGCCGAGCGGCAAGGAGTCTAGCCTGATGACGGTGGAGGGCGTGACGACCGATGTTCACCAAGGCGGTAGCGGCAGCCACGTTGTGAGTCCGGCAGTTCGGCTGCCCGGCCGCTCTGCGCCCGCCGCTGTGCGAGAGGCCGCGGGCGCGGAGGAGGAGGAGCGGGCCACGCTGTACATCGCCAGGCCGGTGGAGGTGCCGCTGCACGGCACGTTCAGGCTGCGCGTGCCCCGCGCCGCGACGGACGCCAAGCTGCGCAGCATGTACACGACGGAGGCGATGGAGGCGGACGCGCCGCTAGACGCGCAGTACGCAGCGCAGCCGAGCAGCCGCCGCACCATGGGCGCCATGGGGACCAACGCCGCGCGGCACCGCCGCCTCGTCGGCGAGGCGGACTACAACGCGCCGCTGTACTGGCTGCCGCGGAAGGCGAGCACAATGTGCCTGAACAGTGCAAGTGTGAAGTAGGCAGTGGCGGCCACCACTGTCGATGAAGAGCAAGCAATGTGAACGACATTTCAAAATTCCGACCCGCCCAACCGGTTCCTTAGATTAGCGCAATCTCGACCAGCAAGGCAACACAGTGGCACTGTTGTCATCGCAACTTCGGTATTTTACAGGAGCGCATTCATTTGTGACTTGTCGCAATAGGAAAGCAAGTAGGAGCATTGCCGCCAGAGGCTGGAGGAAGCAACAGAGTTGTGTATATATTGTGTTTATATTTTGTGTTTATTACACTACTAGGGTTTCAGGAGTGAGTTGATCCGATGCGGTCGCTAGTGGGTGCCAGGTTATACGAGTGCTGCAAATGTAGCATATCGTCATCGTAGTTGCCCCAGCTGCTGGTACTGGTATGGGGCGGTAGTATGGAGTACGGGTATATATAACTTGAAGCGCCGCTGTAATGCATCCGAACGTGTCAATATCAGCAATAATTTAATATTACGAATGGTGATATTATTTCATAATGCAATAACAAAATTTACTGCATGATAAGGAGGGGACTCCCAAAATTTCCCCGCCGCCTATTAATAGTCGCTATAGACAATGAATTTGAAGTTGTGCAAGTAGCGTGACAACAACAGTTCAGCGAATCTATCATACGTTCACATGGTATTACGGATGACACTTGCAGTAAGTATCTCATATACCAAATCTCGGTGCCACTGGCTGAAGCTGATTCGACGAGGCCCGCAGTTACATTCTCTGCGAAAGCTATATCATATAGTCCCTAGTCATACAGCTGCTGACGATGTATCGTGGTCCGGGTAGTAATATACTCGTCCACAAAAGATGCAGTGATATGTATGCGTCTATGCCGTCAGTAACAGATGGCTTGTCAGGGGTGACGCTGGCGGCTATTGATGCCAGGGTTGCACGCCCGATAACTTGCCTACGTCGCCAGAGCACACGAGAAAGTGACGATGTGTCCCGGTGTATAGTGGCGATAGGAAGGTAGTATGGGCCGAATTAGCGGCAGGTATCCTACTAATATAACTACAATGACACCCCAGCAAGCGTGATACGCCTCTCCACAAAATAATTCATGCCAATTTGTTAAAAGAAATTATGAATACTCCCAGCCATCGTTGAGTATAAGTGCTATGTGATGCACTAAAATGCTTTGCTCTAACAGTCAGCCATGCGTAAATAATTGCTTGCTGAGTTGCTGGCAACAGAAAGCAAGACGCAGGACTTGCTTATACACATTGCTGCCGCGTGGTCAATTCCGACGTTGGTATAAGTAGTGCGAGTGGCATTTTTGGGTTTAAGCATCCAGCCATATCAAGCTATTGGCCGCCCGCCACGGATCGCAACAGCAATATACCGTGCGCAGCAACTCGGAACTTAGCGGAAGGCCGCAATCATCGACTTTCTCTATTGACTTGCGAATCGCAAAACAATAAACTGTGAGGCTATCGGTGAAGTGATTAGTTGACGATTAACTATTGTAGGAATGAACAATCGCTAGAGGGGGGATGCACCCTAATCTGTCGTCGCGCGTGGCATGTTGGCGCGATGGCATGTTGTCCTGTTACGATAATAGCATCACCCTGCTGGTATTCATATGCGTAACGCCTTGGCTGCACCCCTTGCGCATATACCGCCGTTCCATTATTATGGAGCGTCCCCGCTTGTCATTGGGACAAGCAATGGCGGCACCTGCGGACGCTTCCCAAGGGCTACCCATACACCGCGCGCACGTCTGCACCGGCGCTGCCGCCATCGCCGTCTCTGGCTCTACTCAGAAGATGATGGGCAGCAGGGTGATTGAAGCGCCGTTGGGTATGCACCTCGTCGGGCGGCCTGCGCGCCCCAAGGAGCACACCGCCTCCACTCCTGCATTACAGCAAAGTTTATTACCGGATCAACACGTTTCATAGCCACCAGCCAAACGTGGTCTGTCGCAGCTGTACAACTTCACTTGCGTAGCGTGGCAGAGCGCTGCCAACAACACAATTTCCGAGGGGCACTTTCCGCAGGCGAAGTCTGGGCGGAAGCCAGACGACCCGAAGGTCAAGTTGGTCTGGCGCACGCTGGCCATCCTCGTCGTCTTCTGTCGACTCCCCTTCTCCATCGTCGAGAACCCATCCTTCAAGGCCTTCGTGTGGCTTCTGGATGCAACGGTGCCGCTGCCGACGCGCCGGAAGCTGTGCGACACCGTTTTATTGCCCGACCTGTAGGACAAGGTTCGAAATACTCTCAAGAGGCTGCCAGCTGGCGTCAGGGGCGTCGTCATCGCATACGACCTGTGGATGTCCCGGAAGACGGAGGACAACCTTTCGCTGGACATCCATTTCATCGATCGAGGTTGGATCTGGCATCACTACCACGCCGGCATCATCGTGTCGTGCAAGGACTCCTCCGCAGGCGACATTGCCCCTCGCATGGAGCCTGCGACCCTCAGCAGTTGAGGAGTGGCGGGAGACATTCAACGACACCTCCCGCTTTAACATATGATGCGCGCCGTATAGATGACCTAGGTGGTTGGCCGTGAGGCCGCGAAGGGAAGGCCGCTTCAAGGGGCGTAAACACCAACACATGTAACAATTTCCTTTCCATTCTACAAACTTTTGCCTACACCATTTTGTTGCCACTGCTTTTAAACCAGCATTGCACCAGCTACTTATTCTAGGCACATTCCGACAGCAGTTCGGAGGCAGTTCAGCGGCGGTTCGGTGGCAGTTCGGACTGAACTCAGTTCGGTTCGTGCAGTTCGGACAGTTCAGTTGTTCGGTTCAGTCCAAACTGCGGTTCGGTTCAGTCCGAACTGTATTCGGCCGAACTCCCTGAATTCAGTTCGGTCCGAACCGAACAAGGCCAAACTGAGTTCGGCAAAACCCTGCTGCCACCCTGTATACACGACCCGCGGAAGAGTCGTATGCCGCTGCTGGATTTGTCGTCACCGGCCTCGCGCCCGTCTGCGCTGCTTATTGCTGTCCATCAGCGGCAGCAACACTGGCAGCAGTCGCTAAATAAGATTATGGTGATGACTCGCACGGAGGCACCGAGCAATCGCACCTCTTACTGCCCCAAGTAGCCCTCCGCCTAAAGGCCCCGACAGCACCCCCCCCCCCCCCCCCCCCTCCGCCCTTTCCATCATCCATTCCCACCACGAGCCCTTAAGTGGGAGAACATGTGTTCAATGGCAGCATGCCGGCAGGCAGCCGTCGGCATGCCGGCCCTGGCTTTATCCCTCCTGGTGCTATTGGCGAGCACCGATGGCTCCGCGGCGCTGCGCCCAAGTTCCACCGGCGAGGCTCCGCGCGAATCTGTGGTCAGCGATAAACATCTGTCAAAGCCGCCGGCAGCGCGCGCGGCGACAGAGGCCGCGACGGCGCGAGTGGAGAACGTGATGCAGGCGCCGACGCCGACCGCGCAGTGCCACGCCTCCTCGCTGGTGGCGCTGCGAGATGGCACGGTGCTGGTCGCCTGGTTCGGGGGCACCAAGGAGGGTCACCCTGACGTGGGGATCTGGGTGAGTAGTGCCCCGACTCTGCGGCAGGCTGCTAAAAAGTCGCCGAGGCACTGCAATCCGCCGAGGTCCGCTGCATAAAACCATCCATGCCATCTGTGGTAGAGCAGTAGTAGTGTAGAGGCGGCGGCTATGGCTCTCAGGGTAGCTGCGTCTGCCGATGCGCAGGTTTGTCGGCGAGGAACGGGCGGAGTCTGGGCAGCGCCCGTGCTGGTGGCCAAGATCAGCGACACAGCTCACTGGAACCCCGGTGAGGCGCTGCCAAGGGCAGCTGTATGCCGCGTTTCAACACAAGCAGCAGGCTGGATGTGGCTGTTCTTGCTTCTCCTTTGCCTCTACAGCGCGGCGCAAACGTGTAATGAGATGCCCATCCTTTGCACATCACGTTGCTGTGACGCTGGGCAGTGCTGTACACCTCAAGTGAGCCGACACCAGGGCGAGCCAGCCGCTGGTCAGAGAGCAGACAGCCGCAGGGCCACGAGCGCGTGCACCTGCAGTTCAAGGTGGGCGCCCACATTGCCAGCTGGGTGACCTACGTGACGTACTCCGATGGCGCCTTCTGGGCGGAGCCGCGCCCGCTGGTGCCAGGCGACGAGTCCGGCGGGCGCGGCTGCGTGCGCACCAAACCGCTGGCGCTTCCGGACGGGCGGCTCCTGTGCGGCGCCAGCGTCGAGCCGCGCGATCCCGTGAAGCACACCAAGCAGCGCTGGTGGGCATTTGTCGACGCCTCGGACGATGGGGGCCGCACCTGGGCGGCGGGCCCGCCGCTGCAGCTAGAGGAGGACGCGCTTGGGACCCCTCTAGGCGCCAAGCCAACGGGGCTCATCCAGCCCTCGCTATGGACGTCGGACCCCGTGCACGGCCGCACCGTGCATGCGCTCATGCGCAGCTCCGCTGGCTGGGCGTACCGCGCGGATTCGGCTGATGGCGGGCGCAGCTGGGGCCCCGCGAGGCGCACGCGCATCCCCAACAACAACTCAGGTAAGCGCACGCGCTCGCAGGAATGGGCGCATTGGAATCTGTGTGTGTGTGGGGGTGGGGGGGGGGGGGGGGGGGGGGGTTATGATGGCGGAGGCGGTGGCTTGCTAACTCTGGGGACACACCCAAGCACGAGACCTCAGAATTAGCAGTGCCGAGCGCTAAATAATGCCATCGCAGCTGGTGTGCTTGCATCGATGTGAGTGCTTTGAGCTCGGAATTGGGAAGGTTAGTGCTTCGTTGGAGCTATGCCCGCCTCACACGTATGTGCGGTGTGGCAAAGGCGTGAGGTCGGGGCTTGCTTGCCGGGTGTTGGTACATCCAGCCGTTCCCGTTGTTACCTCTTTTTGATATTTGCTATGTATTCACGCTACTGACACCCCGCAAAGAGAGATCAACAGGTATTCACCTAGAAATCCATCACACTTAACGACAAATATAGTGCGGACGGAATCTTTGACTCAACGGTGCAAAACAATCCATTCTTTTGGCGACCCGATTAAACGTGACGGCGACGCACTCTCTTTACGCCACCAGGGCTGGATGTGGCGAGCCTGCCTAATGGCACACTGGTGGCAGCGTTCAACCCGGTCTCCCGCAACTGGGGGCCCCGTATGCCGCTGCGGGTGGCGACCTCCACTGATGGCGGCGAGGCGTGGGCCGCCTACCTCGACCTGGAGTCTGCCAAGGGATCGTACGCCTACTTGGCGATCGTGCCCTGGCGCAGCCCCGGCGGCCAGCCCGGCTTTGCGCTCACCTATACGCTCAACCGGAGCAACATCCGCTTCCTGGCTATGACCATGGAGGAGTTTTGGGCGCTGGCCACGCCAGCATCGCACTACGAGCCGCAGTTTTTCGTGTGACGGCGCCATGCAGGGGCGCATGCAGAGTCCTCGCCGATAGCAGTCCATGCCAGCGTCATGCCAGAGTAGCTGGCAGCATAGTGCTCTCAACCTGCCGGTCTTGACCTATCTTTCAACGAGCCCCTCCCATCGACCAGTGAGTGAGGATATAGAGCATGTATTCTGCATGCCAGGAACATCTTGTACGAAGATGCCTATTTCTGTTCTAAACTAAATATTTCATCGCGCATACAGGGTCTGAGGCAAACATTCCGGCTTGACGTGATCACATATCACCAGCATATACGCGTTTGTGGCTGGCGGCTCACCAGCTCTGCGCTGTGGGCACTTCATATGATTGCCACATGAATTCATATCGCCGCAGCGAGATGAGACCCGTGCCCAGTTCGCTGCTATACCTGTAGCGACAATGCGGGTATTCTTCGTCTGCTACTGCAAACGAGACGATTATTTTAAAATCGAAAATGTGTGGCGTCATCGCCCGCCGTCTATTAGTCGCCTTAACACCTGACACCTGCACGGAAAAATCTGACGACTCCGCCGAATGACGATAAATCCGTGATTTTCAGCATCGCCATCGCCCTGACAGATGGCCGACGGGGTATGTGAGCGACCCAGCAGCAGGCCATTCACTATAGGGTATCTCAATATATGGCGACTAAATGTGCGTCAGCACTCAGCAGGATCCGAGATTCCGAGACGGGGCTTGCTTGATTTGCTGACTAGGCTAGTCTGTACATTTGCTGTACATTGCCGACCAGAGTACAGGCGTATTTTACTCGCGAATCTGCGCAGAAATATTCGATTCGCACGAATTCCAATCAGAACGCGCGGATATCGTCGGTTGATAACGACGACTGTTACAGTCTGAAATATCGACCCTGCCGGTCGGGTCGTCGCGGCCACGTGCAGCTGATGAGGCGCGATCGGTGCACCGCCGTGCCGAGCGGGCAGGTCGTCTTCATAGCGGCAGCAGCAAGACGCTGGCAGCAGCGCGTTCTGGGTCGGAGAATCTTACCTGCCTAAAGGAACTTTCGTCGTCTGTGAAGAGACTAAACTGCTGTGCCATAGGTGCTACAGCGACTGATACTGCCAAACCTTCCCTGTTCACCAGTCGTACCACAATGGCTATCGCACTCTCGACCCACGTGTCCGCCACTCAACTCACCGGTCGAAAGCACAGCTCGGCATCTCGGCGCCCGGCGAAGGCACTCGTCCAGGCACAGCTTTTCGGAACTACCGCTTCGGCCATCTCTCTCCGTAGGGCTGGTGAGTGGCGACTGCCCACCGTGAAAGGATCCTGACACTCTTAGCCGGGGGGAGGGGGGGTCAGCGGGAGGAGAAAAAAGGGATTTATTGTTGTATGGTATTCACTCGCACAATAAGGGCCAAAATAGGTGCGCCAGTGCGCTCGACAGTGCTCGCTCTTGAGCCTCTGCTCGAGATTGAGAGCGTGCTTTGAGTGGTCGTTACGAAAAACGAAAACGCAATGCCGACGAGGGAAACTTTAACACTATCTTCGAGCTAGTCCAGTACCGAGGAACAAATTGAATCCGCAGAGCGGTTTGGGAACGCTTCGTAAGGTCTCTTACAGCACCGTCGGCCCTGGATTGCAAGCCTGGCGACTAGCAGCAAGGGTGCGCCGCTCGCAATTTCGAATGATGAGCATGGGGGACTTTACTCGGCTCCGCTCCCCGTTCGAGCTGCTCGTCGCTCGCGCGGCAGTGTGGAACATTTCCGCGTTTTTTTAGCATCCACTGGGTGTTTGTTACAGCAAGGTCGAACACCTCGACGTCCGAGTTTCCCGGCAGTGCGTGGTCGGCAGTCAATCTTTCGGCCTTGTGTACGGAGAAGTGGATTACGGGTCGGGGTTCGACTTCGCACTCGTCATTGGAGGGGAAAATGAGTTGGGACTGCACCGTGGAAGTGCTAACTCATCTGTCGCCCGTACCTGCAGGCCGACCCGCCGCCAGATGCGCTGCATCCAGCGATGACGAGTCAACTGGCAGTCAGGGCTCGCCATCCGGCAGTCAGGGCGGCTCCGAGATGGACTTTGATGCCTATCTGACACTATTTGCCGAAAAGGTGCGAAATGGCTTGCTTTTACTGAAAGAAATTCCCGCACAGTGTCACAATCAAAAGTCAACCTGTCTCGCTTCCTCCTCCGTAGCTTTCCCGCGCGCAAGTGCTGACTATCTACGTCTCGTCCTATGTGCAATTCCTCTGCAGTATGAGGCCTCTGAGAACAAAGGGGCAGTGGCCGGATACTCTATCGGCGCCTTAGTGGCATTCATCTTCATCGAGTACTTCATTCATCTTCCCGTGTTCAACGTCCTGCTGGGTTTCCCTCTGCAGCTCCTGGGTGTGCTCATGGCCCCGTACCTCGGCGTTCGGTACCTGATGGATGGCAAGGACATCAAGGACGATGTTGGCACTGCAATCGTGCGACGCCCCCAGTGCCATGCCATGTGCCTTGGTACAGCTTCATTAAGGTAATGTAACCTCTGGTCATGTATTACCCAGCTGAGTGTTGCCCACTGCCCGCATCGCAGACCTCCGTGACGGACAAGCTGCCCGGGCTCAAGTAAACATGGCAGCGCAGAGACTCGAGCACATGGTGACGCTGCGGACCAGATGCATCAGCGCGTTCTGGTCATGCGAGTTGGATGAGAAGTGCTTTGTAGCGTGGCTCGGAGTTTAGTTGTAACGCATATGCCCGCTACTCAGGTTCGCCTGTCAGCACCATTCACAGAGCAGGCTGTGTATGTAAGACAGAATTGCTCACACTTAATATAGCAAGAGGCAAAGTAACCATGAGATTTGCAAAAGGGGGGGGGGTCCTTTGTTGCATGAAATGGACCCTGGGGTGGGTGATTGCAACAAGCCAGATAGCACCATCATCCCCTACAATCATAATTCTGGCTGCCAATAGGAAAGGCCTATAACATTTCACCGCGGTTATTGTGCAGAAATGGTCTTGGGCAGCTTTTCTAGCTCTGCACATTGTACACCTTCATGTGCAGCATGCGCATGCAGCCAGCCAAAGTACGCAGGTGGCGGCTTCTACCGCCTCGATTACGGGGAGACGACCTCCCATGCACCCAATGCGTACCCACCTTTGCGGGCGCAGTCAGGCACGCTTACCTGAAATGGTTAGGAGCAGGGGGACGCTGTTAGGTGAGCTTGTGGGGCTTGGCGTCCGCCCAGCTGGGTCGGTACTCCTGTGACTGCGCGTCACCCCCCGCCGCGGAGCTGCCCTTGATCCACTCGATCTCCAGCGCAAACGCACCCGGCTCCTGCAGCGCCTCCCCGCCCGCCAGCGCGACGCCCATGCTGATAATACGCCCCGGGTGCATCTCGTGGTCGCCCGGGATGACGTGCCCCTTGTACGTTAGCGTGAACTCCTGCAGCGGGATCTCTACCTCCTGCCACCCGATGTCCGCCCTGCCGCCGCGACACACAGCCTGCCATAAGAGCCACCCCAGCTCCACCCGCCCTGCACCGCACCTCATGCCCCAAAGTGCTGGCACAGCAGCGGGCTGCTGCGGTACCTCGTTGGCAGGAACGCCTGCCACGCATCGTCGGACTGCTTCCCCAGAATCCAGTTGTCTGTTCGGAGGTTGGCAATGTAGGTGCGCCCTGCGGGGGCACGTGGAGGTGAGACGCGCCAGGGCTGTGCGCAGATCGGGGGTGGAGAGGAGGAAAGGCAAGCGGGCGTACCATCGCCCCGCACGCGGTACGTCAGGGACTGGAATCCCTCCAAGTCGGTATACTCCCCTGTGACCTGTGGCGTGGCATCGATCAGGCACGCATAAGCTGGCGCAGCACATGGGCACCTGCAGCTGGCAGGAGGCATGCTAGAGTGATAGGGGAGAGGATGGGAGGGGAGCTCACGATGGAGGACATGCCCACAAAGCCGCTCTTCTTCAGCCGCTCCGGCGCATCCTCTGTCACCTCTGTGGAGTACACGCCCGAGAACAGCGCCGCGCCCTGCAGCGGCGGCCGCCACACTCTCAGGGCCGATAGTGCGCTGATGCAGGCGGGGCGGGGGGGGGGGGGGGGGGGGGGTGCCCGCACCTCCGCCTCAGGGCTGGGGGTGAGTGACCCGCTGGAGCGGCCGCCTAGCTGCGCATCCGACCAAACCCTCCACCCTGCGAGGTCCGCCGCGGAGGCGAAGCGGTGCAGCGTCTGCTCGCCGGGGTCGCCCATGTGCTTGACTGCGGGCAGGCGCAGTTGATGATGGAACCGGAATCCAGTCAGCGCGAGTTGATGAGCGCACAGCTGACAGGGTGCGCTACCAGCTGTGGGTATCGTCTCGGTATTAGGGTATAAACATATATGTATGCGCGTGTGCGTGCCTCTGTCTTTGTTTTGGTCTGTGCGCTCATGCCTATGCAGATGTCATGTATCTCCTGTCCTTGTGTTCTACAGTATTTGGGGGGGCAGGGGGGCTCCCGCACCATCGCGGACGTACTTCTGCGCCGCACGAGTGAGTCGGCTCAGCCAGGTCGCCGCCATCGAGGATGTCATTTGGACACCAGAAGATGACTTGTTATATGGGGGTCGGGAAGTCTCGTGTGAGAGCGATCAGACTGCGGCAGAAATGTGTCTTCACTCCAGGGCAAGGTGGGTGGCGCTGGACGAGCTATTTGGGTTACTATCGTGCGGTCTTCAGCGCGCAGAACGCTTCGATCCGGCCTTGCGGGGCGGCGCGCGAACGGGTAGTAGTCGCTATAAGCGACTATAGTCGCTACCTGTAATGACTAATATCAAATACATACATTATATAAATAAATGCATGTACACATCGAGTTGTAAAGCAACTCTTACGATTAAGACATGTAATTTCCTTAGTTATTAATATTAGCGCTAACAGTCGCTATCTTGCTGCCATCTCCAGCATCATTTTCCAAGTGGTGTAGGATTTTACGCGCTGTTAATAAACGTGAATTTTTACCGGTAATTCTGACTGATGTGGGTTCCAAAGAGTATTAACTACATATTAAGTACAAATCGCAAGAACTGTACTCACTACGGTTTAGAATACGAGGTACCGGTATCATTATCCAAGAATCTAAGTGGTGTAGGATTTTACGCGCTGTTAATAAACGTGATTTTTTACCGGTAATTCTGACTGATGTGGGTTCCGAAGAGTATTAACTACTACACATTAATTATAAATCGCGAAAACTGTACTAATTACTGTTTTGGATACGAGGTACCAGTACGTCTCATCTCAAAATCATCGGCCGCCAGATGGGATTAGTGTCCCGCCGCATGGTCAGTAGTTTACTCAGTTTTAGTAGCACGATGCGGGGCGGCTCGAGCGGCCGCCGCACGCCGCGCCGGCGGCAATCCTTCGTGGCCGAATAATGAAACTGCACGCCGACGCAGTCATCCAGCAGGTGAGGGAAGAGCTCTTCCCCGCCCAGCTCAACTGAGCACTGCCCACAGCACTCACCCACAGCCAGGGAGTGACCCTCCAGTGGCCTGCTGCCCCACCCACCCCCAGCCGCAGGATCCTACCAGCAGCGGTCGCAGCCATGCGGTCCGCCGCAGTCGTGGCCCCGGCCGCCGTGGGCGCGGCGGCAATGCTGCCCTCATCGCGCGCCGGACGCGCGCCGCGCTCCGCCTCCCTGCGCCCGCAGCGCACGACACGCCCCGCGCGCAGAAGCATGGCTGTCAAGGCCGAGGGTGGGACCCCGTCCCAGCTCCTTTACTCCGCCCTCCAGCCAGCTAGCTCCTTTCTACATCCCCCCCCCCCCCCCCCCCCCCGCCCCCCGGGGGGGGGACGTCCGATGGCCAGCCTGTATGGCTAGCTGCTGGGGCATTTTAGGGTCTCTAGGGTTTTTGGTGCCACGCCCTTTCTGACGCACCCGTCCTCTCCCCTTGCGGGGCTGACAGGGGTGAGTAGCTCGGGGATCTGGATGCCCGAGGAGTACCGGCCGTACATCCCAGCAGTGGAGGCGGTCGCCGGCGGGGCGGTCGCAGCGGGCGGCGGTGACGAGCACAAGCCCAAGACGCCGCCGCCGGACTTGCCCTCCCTGTTGCTGGACAGCCGCATCGTGTACCTCGGCATGCCGGTGAGCGCGCCTTCCTTGGCGCGCCCGAGACTTCGGTCGGTTTCCAGGGATGAATAAGGCGGGGCAGCCAAGGGGCAAGGACACTGTGCTGATCAGTCAAACGCCTGAGCAATGTGGCAAGTTCAGCATGCAGTCTGACACCCCCCCCCCCTTCCTCCTCCTCCTATTCTCCCGCCCTTCCTCCAGCTGGTGCCCGCCGTTTCTGAGCTCATCATCGCGGAGCTGCTCTACCTGCAGTACAAGGACCGCCAAAAGCCAATGTTCCTGTACATCAACTCCACAGGCTGCACCCGCGCTGACGGCGAGACGGTGCTGCCCCCCCCCCCCCCCCCCCCCCCCACCACACACACACACACACCACACACACACCTCTATCAGTCACAGCGGCGCCCCCTATCACACTGCATGATCCCGAATACCTGCCCCTTCCCCGTCCTCCTCCTCCTCATTCGCTAATCCCTCATCCGCCGTTCGTCTGCAGGTCGGATTCGAGACAGAGGGCACCGCCATCCTCGACACCATGAACTACGTCGGCAATGACGTGGGTCCCCTCTCTCTTGGCGCTTTACTCTCCCCCTCCTTATCCTACAGCATCCATCTCCTCTCCCAGTCCCGCTCGTCTCCTCCTGGCAAGCCCCGGCCCCGTTGATGGCAGGCTCCTTCCTGACAGAGGCATCCCGCGCTGTGTACGGCAGATACACACGGTCGGCGTGGGCGTCGCCATCGGGCAGGCGTGCATGCTCCTGTCTGCCGGCACCAAGGGCAAGCGCTTCATGCTGGAGCATGCCACAGGTGGAGCATGCCGGCGCAGCGGGCGCCCTCTGCTGTGTCAGAGGGGTGATGAGTTGCCTGTGGCGGGGGGGGGGGGGGGGGCCCGGTTGCCTTCACTGAGCGCCGTCCCCGCTGTGTTGTGCTCTGATGTGCAGCGATGCTCCACCAGCCGCGGGTGCCGCCCACCGGGCAGCGCCAGGCGACGGAGATCGCCATCAAGTGGAAGGAGGTGCTTGCGCAGAAGCAGGCGTACCTGAAAATCCTGTCCCGCACCACCGGCCACTCGGTGGCCAAGCTCGACAAGGTCCCCCCCCCCCCCCCCCCCCATCCCTCTATTCACCCATGGGCGGCTGCCTGCGTCACGAGGGTCCGGACTCAGCCAGGCGCCGGCAGACTCTGCCCCAGCAAAGATGCCCCCCCCTGACACGGCGGGCGCTGCCCCGCGCACGCCCGCAGGACATGCAGCGCCCGCTGTACATGCAGCCGAAGGACGCGCTGTCCTACGGCGTCATCGACGGCATCGTCAAGGC
Organism: Tetraselmis striata; assembly: GCA_006384855.1. Taxonomy (NCBI): domain Eukaryota; kingdom Viridiplantae; phylum Chlorophyta; class Chlorodendrophyceae; order Chlorodendrales; family Chlorodendraceae; genus Tetraselmis; species Tetraselmis striata. The sequence goes on along the minus strand of VCJN01003253.1, from coordinate 66,993 downwards.
CGACACCAAGATCATCGACGACGTCAAGAACTCCGCGCAGTGGGACAAGGAGGTGCGGCCTGCCACAGGCTTTCCCTTGTCTCGCCTTCCCCTGCTTGCTTTGCACCCTGGGGGGGAGGGGGGGGGTTACGTGCCAGTCCTGCGCGATCCTCACGGCTGCCCCTCCCTTGCGTTTCTCATCAGGCCGGCCTGGTCGCAAAATGAGCGCCGCACTGCCTTTCGGTGCCCGAGCCCATGGAGACGCGGCATGGCGCGCTCCGTAGCTCTGACATAGCCCGCAAAGTATGTTACGGCTGAGTGGGCGTTGGCTGTGGCTGCTGGCCCGGCAAGCAACGACTAGCGTGAGTAGGCATTCTCAGCGGCAGGCAGCAGTAAGCATGTGGTGCTGCTCCCCCCCCCCCCCCCCCCCCTGCTCCCTTCTCTGCCCCCTTTCAACTCACTGAATTACAGCTCCCTCTTTATATGCGAGGGCGCTAGCCTGTCGGACCAGGGACCAGGGATACTCGGCCTCAGCAGGCAAAGGATCGCGACCTCGGGCTCGTTTTGGGAGGTTGAAACACCGGTCGACAGCCATGACGGACTATGGCTGCCGCCAATGGACCTTTGAAGGTCGGACAAATCGCGGAAGGAAGGCCTTGTGCCGCGCCGGCGGCTCTTTGGTTAGGCCCTCACAACCGGCACAGGCACCCGTACAAATTGCGCTATGCTTGCGCATGTCATAAAAGTAGGAGTGACGTGGCAATTCTGGACCGTAATTTGGGGGCTGGGCATGCCAAGGACCAGCAAGGCCAATGATCCCCAGAAAACAGATATTGTCCCGGGTTGCCCGCAGCCATACAAGCAATACAAATAAATTCACACAGACACGCGAGCAGTCATTGACCCTACTTTGTGCTGTGCTGATGCGCCGACGCGTTATTCATACGAGTATCAATCATGCGTGTCAGGCCGCTGCGTGCCTTGCGCTTGGCAAACACATCATATCAGGAATAAATCGCTGACGTGTGAGTCATCTACTACGTGCTTAGCTCCTGGTGACGCGCGATGCTGTAGCGACTGAGGTGGCGAGCCATTCCGAAGAGTGGGGGAGAATGCACGCGGACGGCTGATTATAGTGGCTGAGGTCCCTGGCTGGACCTAGCAAGCGTTATCATCCGCCCGGGATGATATCAAGATACACCGTCAACCAATAAGGCTGCTGTAGCATTCTTGTGCAACAGCCTCTGTGCGGGTGCATGGCGGCTGATGACGACATGAAATTTGTAGTGGGGAAGCTGTAGCACGTGGAACCACAGGGGGTAGTCCAGCCCAGGGTCAGGCGGGCAACCCCAAGCATACTTTTTGGCATTTTTCGACGAATTAAGGTATCTGTATTATCTGTATTTTTTGGGGAAAATTGCGAATGATAACACAATATAGCTTCGAAGCGCATCGAGTCTTAGTCGCTATATGTACTTAGACAGACGAAATATGGTGTTTGTGATGGCGCTGTGGAGAGCTGCAACAGTGTGCTGTAACAATCCCAAAGAGCACACTGTGGTATCCCGTACTGCAGAGCTGTCAGCATGTCCGGATTGGTGTGCTTAGCCCATTAATCGCCCCATGCTGCGAGCACCGGTATTAAGGTCGGACGGCATGGTCCAATTTTGGTCCAATTTACGGAATAAAGATAAATAGAATGTATGACATAGATTAAATCACAGCTAGATAACACCGCGTTTAAGATTGAAGCAGAGCAAGATTAACGCTGCAACTTTAGTACCGGTACATTTTTATTAACGCGGTTAATTTACATGTTCTTATCGCGAAATTCATAGAAGGTTGTCTGCCCGGCAATGTGTGCTAGGGTTTACCACTCTACTTGATGTAGTTAAAGTTTCATTCCATGGTAGTAAAGTTCCCGATCCTCTAATTCTAAAATTGGCAGCGAAACTGAATGAAAAATACTTAGGGTTTAGGGTTTTTTAGGGCTCAATCCTTACTAGGTCTGACCGCCCGGCATGCTGGAGCAGGGAGGATCGTCATCGTACCGGTACGTACGTCCTGCGTCCGACACGCGTGCACATATTAGGTCGCTACACATACACATGCCGACACATCACACGTCCTACCTACACGTATGGGGATCCGACTACCGCTACTTAGCTCTAGCACAAGCTCCACTCTCGACACAGAAGCTCTACTCTCGGTCCCAGCAGGATAGCGACGAATGACGTGGTTCTCGTACAATACACTGAAATTTGGCTGTTTAAAAGCTACCTGCTGTTACAAGCACGCCGCCGCTTCCGACTCTTGTTTCGTTGCGCGGCGACCGTGCTGCACGCCTCGCGACCGTGCCGGCCGGGATGGGCGGCTACGCCGCGCGTGATATCGTCGTCACCTGCGCCCGGAAAGCTGAGACTCCAGAGCCGCGCCGCCGCATCGCTGCCGCTTATTAGTGGCGGCGCATCAACGAGGGTACAGGGTCTGCTCACGTGGCGCAGTCACGGGTTATTTGCTGGCGGCGTCGGGATAGTCGCTCGTCGACGCTGCCAGCGCCCGCGGCCCGCCTTTGCTGGCGAGGTCATCCCCGGGGGCACAACTCCTCCGCGGCTGATGACTTCAGTCCGAATGGGCAGTCAAGCGCACCCCGGCGCCGCCAGGGTCCCAGAGTAGCTGGGTTCAAGGCCGCGCCACGACTCAACGAGGTCCTGCTGATGGCCCTCTTGCTACCCGCCATATGCCACTTCGCGCCAGTGGCGTGCCAAGCAGGTAAGCTCCTCGACTCCACGTCTTGCAACTACCAGGGCCTAAGCTACTTTGGGGGAAAGTGCATCAGCTGATAATGACACTCGCAGCCATATCGGCGCTCGGGAGGAATAGGGCTCGGAAGGCCGGAACATCGATAGCATCAGGATACTCCTGGTGGTAACGTAAACAGTATGTGTGAGACACTGAGTTGAATTACCCACGATCCCTAACGTTTGTTCCATAGCATATCATCTGTCTGCATGTAAATACTTGCGTGGTAATCTTATATATTACAGGCTAGACCCCCCGCTTCCCCGCCCCCGCCCCGCCACTACTTCCCCCTTTATTGACCGCACACACCCAAGCCGGCGGGCTGGCCAGGCCCCGTATTTACACGATTGCGGCGAGCAAATCACATGTTGTAGCATGCGATGTACAGCATGTAGGGTGCCTTATACTTTATCAATTTGACATGCTGATTGAGGTTGGGAGCAGCTGGTACTCAAAGAATGTTTCCATGGACCATGATTTCATTCGAGTGAGTTTGACAGCCTTAGAATGTAGACGAGATGGGGTTAACATTCTGACAACAGGTTCACCAGACGCCGATGTTTGTCTCAGCTGGGTGCGGTGCGGGGGGGCAGTGTTGCACTTTCACCCTTTGGCAAGCGATTTCGTCATGCACAGCCCAGCCAGCGTGCCGCCCTGAGTGGGAAACATCCGATTTAACGCGCCGCTGCACATGGCAGAGAAGGACGCGCTGTGGGTGCTGCGGGAGGCTCAGGGGAGTGACCCGCCCGGAAACAGCCGAATCGGCTCCTGGACCTATTCTGACAACCATTGCGATTGGGCTGGCGTGAGGTGCAGCGCGGCTGGCCATGTCACAAACCTGTAAGTCCGCCCTCCATCCCTCGACCCCTCCATCAACCCCCTGTGGCACTTAATGTCAGAAGTCTGCATTCTATTCGTGCGGGCATACCCACGGAAACAGCCAGCCAACAAAGAGGGGGGCGGGCGGGCGGGGGGGGGGGGGGGGTGTGACTGCCTCTGATGCGGGTGCTCCTGTATTCGCAGTACCCTCAGCATAGACCAGCTGAGCGGCACGGTGCCACCCCAGTTGAGCGTGCTGACGGGGCTAGAGCAACTGTGAGTGCCCCCCCCCCCCCCGAATCAACCCCCAGCGGCATTTCTGGAGGGCTGCATTCAATTGTGTGGGCTTATACACGGAAGGGCCAGTCAACAAAGGGGGATTAAGTGTCTGTGATGCGGATACTACTTTGCTTGCAGTGACCTCTTCAACAACCAGCTGACAGGCACAGTGCAACCCCAGCTGAGTGCGTGGACCGGGTTGAAGGAGATGTAAGTCCCCCTCCCCCCCCCCCCCCCACCACCCTCTGTCCCATGGGGCACTAAATCACGTAGGGGAGAGGGGGCTCACATTCTGTTGGTCCGCCGGGATGAAATCGACAGCCTACAAAGGGGGGTCAACTGCCTCTGATGCGGATGCTGCTGTGCGTGCAGTGACCTTGGCTTCAATCAGCTGAACGGCACGGTGCCACCCCAGATGAGTGCGCTGACGGGGCTGCAGCGGCTGTGAGTGCCCCCCCCCCCCCCCCCCCCCCCCGCGTTCAACCCCCAGTAGATGGAACTTGACGCAGGAGGGCCACATTGTACTGGTGTGGGCATGCACAGTAAAGGGCCAGGGAATCACGGGCGATCGACTGCCTCTGATGCGGATGTTGTTATACTGGCAGTTACTTCGAGATAAATCAGCTGACTGGCAACGGTGCCAACGCAGCTGAGCGCGCTGACAAGGCTGCGAGACTTGTGAGTGCCCATCTGCCCCACCCCCCCCCCTTCCCCGCCCACAATGTCCTCCCCCCCCCCCCCCCCCTTCAACCCCCTGTGGCGCTACATAGGGGGGGGCTGCATTCTATTGGTGTGGGCATACACGTCGAAGGGCCAGCCAACAAACGGGGGACCGAATGCCTCTGATGCGGATGTTGTTATACTTGCAGTTACCTCGAGATAAACCAGCTGACTGGCACAGTGCCTCTGCAGCTGAGCTTGCTGATGGGGCCTGCAGCGGCTGTGAGTGGTCCCCCCCCCCCCCCCCCCACCCCACGCCTCCTTGCCCCTTTTTCAACACCGGAAGGGCTGCATTCTTTTGGTGCAGGGCATGCACGCAGAAGGGCCCGGCGACAAACGGGGGATTGATTGCCTCTGATGCGGATGTTGCTGTGCTTGTAGTTCCCTCTGCAGCAATCAACTGACTGGCACAGTGCCACCCCAGCTGAGCGCACTGACGGAGCTGCGGGAATTGTGAGTGCAGCGCCCCCCCTCTCCCCCCCCCCCCCCCCCACCGTTTGACCCTCCTTCAATTATTCAATTATATGTTACACCGCAGGGGCCTGGCAGGGCTACATTTAATTGGTGCGTGGGTCAACATGAAAGAGCCGACTTAAGAAACTGGGGATATGTTGCCTCTCATGCGCATGCTGTTGTACTCGCAGTTCCCTCGGCGATAACGAGCTCACCGGCACAGTCCCACCCCAGCTGACTGCGCTGACGGGCCTGGAGGAGCTGTGAGTCCCCCCTATACCTGTAGCCCCTCCCTCAATCCCGTGTGCATTGCGAGGCACATTCGTACATGGGTCAACATGAAAGGGCCAGGCAATGAAAGGGGGGGTTGGCTGCCTCTCATGCGGATGCTGCTGTACTTGCAGTAACTTATATAAATCAGCCCGCCGACCAGCGGCCAAGCTGGGCGGTGCTTGTGATGTTAACGGTTATGTTTTCGGGCATCTATCCGCTGTGTGCAGGGACCTTTCCTACAATTTCCTCTCTAGCGGCGGCTACTATGGTGACGCCCGCGTCCTCCCCACGCAGAAAGCCAGGCAAGCTGCTTCCCGTCGCCGTCATCCCCTGCCTAGGGTATGCATGGCTGCGGTGTATCCTTTTCAATGGCGGGATTGCGGCGGTTTCCCTCCATGGCATCGAGTCTCGGCGTCTTTAATGCTAACCCGCAGAGTTGTTACCGCTTTGCCCAGATCGCCGCCGCCGCGGCCTCCGTCGCCCCCGTCGCCGCAGCCACCGCCACCTCCACCGCCCACCATGCCGCCTCCACCTCTCATGTCTCCACCTCCGCTGCCTTCCAAGCTGCCACCACCGTCTCCGCGTCCCCAGTCTCCGCCGCCGACGCCTTTCAAGCCGCCTCCCCTGCCCCCCCTGCGTCCGACTCTTCAGTCACCGCCGCCGCCGCCGCCTGAAACGCAGCCTGCCATGCCAGCGTCAGTGCTCTATGCAGTCATCGGTGGCGCTGTGGCAAGCGTGGCATTACTGGCCGCCATCGCAGCCGCCCTCATCCTGAGACATCGCCGGCTGAGAGGGGCCCGCATGATCACTTAGATAAAGCATGAGGGCAACACGGGCGGTGCGGATCCGAGGACTGGCGCCCTTGCAGCCATGGGCCAGCCCAGCCGCCCAGGCCGCAGTAATACCACTCATCTGCAGCCAACCCCCCTCTCTGGTCTGGGGGGAGTCTAGTATTAATTGGAGTGTATACTTAGGTTGTATGCCTGCTCGCTCGATAACACAAAGGTTCAGGTGGTGCACTGGCGCTCTGTGTTCAGAGGCCACGACTGACAAGAAAAGTCGGTTGCGCCAAGCTGTGGAGAGTCATCCGTATTCACCACGAATACCTCACGGAATCACGAGCTCAATGCCGCAAGCCCATCCATTATTGTAGGCAGCGCTGCCGGGTTCGCCGGCGACGCACAGCACAGCATTCCCTGACAAGCACACGCATCGAGCAGATTGGAACCATGAAGGATAGCGACACCATGGCGCCCAATATGCTTTCTTTTGTCTCTGGCGCCCACCGCCGCCGGGCAGCGAGTGCACCCCGGAGTACGCAGCCTCTGTGCTGACCTGCACAGGATGCAGGTCCTGGCTGTGTCGGAAGCCGGGGAACAGAGACCTTGCCGCGGTGCTACTAATCCGCTTGTGAGACCAAATAAGCACAGGAAGCTGCCCCTAGTAGAAAGAGCTCCGGGGAGCTGCGGGACTACAGTGCTTTAGTGTCGGTACGGGGCGCGCTCGGCAGCGCACCAATAGAATAACTATAGGCACGACATCATTGTAGTAAGACACATACTAGCAGACATTCCTCCCAAACACTCCGCAATGGTCAACGCATCATGCTGCATGCCAACACTCCGCAATGGTCAACGCATCCACCGCCCCAAACCCCTTTCCTGTTTGCTCATCCCAGCCCTCCTGCCATTTGTGCTTCTTGATCACCACTTCCCACATATGAGGCTACTGGGCAGACAACGCAGCCATCAACCCAGACATGGCAGTGTGCGTGATATGTGCGGTTTGCTGCTGTGTTGTCAGCCGCCAGCGCATCACCCCTACAACCACATCAGTGAGCACTGGTAGACTTGGACGGTACTGTGCGTACGGCATACTTGATGCCGCCCCGCATGAAAGGGACTCCTGACCTGAATACATAGTTGCTGCCACTGGCGTGATGTTGAACGTCTCTGCACAGTCATTCTCCCCAGGTCCACGCCTATTTTGTTGCGCATTACTGCTGCTTAGCGTCCTCACCGAAGCGCAGCCCCCCCCTGCAGCGACATCTCCAATGATTGCCGGTAACACGCTCCCCTAGTGTTGTCCATAAACTGCAAACAGCCAGCCCAGGACAGTCTACCAAGATATAGGTGATTTAGACTTGCACTGGCAGGTGATTCTACTGAAGAGATAGTGAGGCAATGTGTTGCTAACCTCACAGGGGGGCGCTGACAGGGGTGTGTAGGAGAAGTCCTGCCACCGAGTAGCAGCAGTGTCTGTGAAGATGCCGCTGCACTCCCATTGGTCCAGTGAAGAAGTAGTTAGAGGGCGGCGAAGAGCCGGAGAATCTCGGTGGCAGACGTCTTGAAATAGGCATCCAGCGCATCCTGGCGGAACGCCCAGAGCCCGACGTGGGCGATGACGCGAGCCGAGCGGTAGCGATCCAAAATCACTATGCGAGGGACTTGCACCTCGATTGGGTGCCGATACGGCCCACGGGCGTCGAGCGGGTGGCCGGGTCGGGGATAACGCGCGCGTATGCAGCCTTGAACGCCGAGTTGAAGCCCGAGTAGGGGGTGGTGTGGAAGTTCTGGGGGCCCACTCGGGAGGACTTGGGGGCGGCTAGCAGGCGGCCCCCCGACGGGGGGCGGAACTCTCAGAGGTAGTCCTCGAGCATGTCGTCGACCGGGCGAATAGCCAGGCAGGGGACGTGGTCGGGAGAGTAGGTGAAGCAATCGTGCCTATAGCGTCGACGTCCTTGTCGACGTCCAACCAAACGCAAGCAGATGTAGCGGCAGCCCAGCTCCGCGTCGAAGAGCACGCGCATCGCGCTGAGCTCTGCGTAGGACACGGCGCCGGAGCCGGACACGCTGTATTTGCAGGTGCGCGCCGCGGCGATTTGTGGCGGAGGCACCCCAGGTTCAGGAAGGTGAGACGCACAAGCGCTAGTGCTTGCCGAAAGCCGACGACAGGGAGAAGCCGCGATGCAGCCGAGGTATGGGATCCGGAGAGGGACGAGGCGGCTCTTGGCGGGGTGCGCGGTCCGGCGCTCTAGGATGGCGACGAGGGCGCCAATGCTTTCGTCCTTGCAGGAATTGATCGCAGGACGGCCGGCAAGACGGTGGTGCGGGAGCTGGCGGCGATGCCAGCCTGGTGGGGCCGCCAGGCGGGCGGCGATGGTGGACGGGGTGAGCGAGCGGTCGCTCGTGCACCGGTAGATGCAGCCTCGCAGGAGGCCATCAGTGGCGGGCAGGGGGGTGGCGCCTCGCGCGGTGCATAAGGATCAGTAGTCGGCAAGTTGCTGCAGTATGTGTCGGTGGTAGATGAGCGAAGCCGGGGGTCGTCGAGGCAGTCAGCAGGCTGCGCAACTTGGGGAGGTGGGCGACAGGCACCGCCGGGGCAGCGAACGAGCGGCAAGTGTATAACTCGGGCATCCCCGTCTCCGGGCGTCCCGCGCACCGGGCGCACAAAGCCGTCCGGCAGCTGGCGCAAGCGTAGAAGGTCCCGGGGAGTCATGCCCGACAGGCGCGGCAGCGCGCTGGTTGAACGGCTCAACCGGTGAGTGATGGAAGGTGGAAGTGCTCGGAGCTACTTACAGTGGGTGCAGCGAGCCGGGCTCGAGCTGCTGGAACTAATGAAGTGAGCACAGCAGCTGCGCGGGCCGAGCCTATTATCATGGGCGGGGCGCGCGCACTAGCGTGCTGATACTAGTCCTGTAATTCATGATAGGGCTATTGTATTTTATTTTGGTGATTTCCGATATCGCCATGCTAGCTCATGTAAATATATCTGCAGTACTAGTGCCTCGGGGAAATATGTTGTATATGTTAAGACCCATATGAAAACGTGACACATGTGCACATGTGTCATCGGGGGACACATGTGCACATGTGTCATGTTGCTTTTGACACATGTGCACATGTGTTGCCTCGTGACACATCTGCATATGTGTCAAAATTAAAATGACACATATGCACATGTGCTAGCACATGTACTCATATGTCATTTTCCCGGCTGATCACGACACATGTGCACATGAGGATGAACAGTATGGCTCATGTGCATATGTGTGGCCCGACACGTGACACATGTACACATGTTTCATTTTTGAGTGTGAGATAAGACACATATGAATATTCGTTCATTTTCGTCCGCGGAATTCGAGCTTGGGGTTCTAATTTAGAATTATTGAAATATAAATATTCCGGGAGGCACAAATTAATTATTTAAGCATGCCGGCCACTCGTTTGATGCCCTTAAAATGTATATTAAGGCACTACGAAGCAACATCAGCCAGAAATATACAAAAGGATGTCGTCAGCATTTAGACAATGGCAAAGTTAGTGGTGGCAGGTGTCATTGATATCATTACATTGCTGCGCACTACTTTAGGACACGGACATGGGTCAGAACTTGGCTAGTGGAAGCACCCTCGTCGTAGATGTTGTCACATTTACTGTTGCCATTGTGACACCGGGAGTTGCATTTCCTGCGTGCTTTGCGGCATGCACATACATTGGTTATGCACGGACCCTTGCAACTACACCTCAACACACCCTGACCACCAAATAGGGATACATAAGCCGAAGCATTGCGCACTGGTATCTGTTTCCAGTTGGCTTTCTCTCGCCATTGTTTAAGCACACTTTGCAGCCCGTGTTGCGCTGGGATACTGTCACGCACATGATCAATATCCCCGTGGCCAAAAGTTGGCCTTATGACTCCAGCCTTGGTCGCAAGCATGAAAGGCCATGCTCAGTCACCTGAAACACCAGTTCAAAGCCATGATATGTCACACACCCAATAAATCAAAACCACAAGCACATAGTACGTAGGCAATGCCATACCAAAAATATGTTTACATATACATAGGGCTTATTACCTCGATGACGATGCACACCAAGCATTGTGCATCTGGCTTGGAGCGGTCGACGCTTGGAATTGGGATACGGACGACATCGCCAACCAATGGTGCTGCCCATGACGTGCAGCCACTCTGGTCCGCATTGCTATGGCTTGCTTGGCCTGAACGTCGGCACACCTAGACCTGATGGCTTGGCGCTCTGGCGTGTCTGCGACGTCTGGGTCTAATTGGACAGACCGCTCCCGTGACTCAGAGCGCACCCAGCAGGACGTGAAACACAAACGCCCAAAGAATGAGCGGCTGAAGGCGCTCGCTACGCTGCCGTCTGCAGCCATCTCCACGGGCACCTCCTCTTGTTTCTACACCCAGCACACCACGTCGGCGACGCCGCAGCACCTCCGCCAGCCGCATCCCGCCGTTCGCGTCCACGTTCACGCCCTGCCCGGCACCGACACGGAGCGTCAGGCGTTGCGACGTTGAAGAAGCACATGTTATGGCAAACATCACATCGCCGCGGCGCAAAAGCAGCACACCAAACTCTGTGCAGGAGCCAATGCTGTGCCATCAATGGTGCTGACGGATGGGTGGATACATTACTATTTTATTTTCATTATTTAACAATCTCATACATATGCTATGGGTGCAGACGAAGTCTTGCTTGATAACACAGGGAATAGGAACCTGCCTTGCGTGCCACGTCAAATCTAGACGTAACAACAGCGGGACTATAGGGAGTGCTCTTATATAGCTTGCATAGCTTGAGGCTTACAACAAAAATATAATGGGTGAGTTGGCACCCGTACTTCTAATATCAAATATCATATTTCATGTCAATATGTTTTTGAATCAAGTACGACCGAAAAGCTAACAGCCATGATGGCATGCCGTCAAGCGTGAATGTCTATTTTTCTGAGAAATAATTTTGGAAGAACTGAGAAATATTTAATTGAGAAATATTTTTTGGTATGATCTGAGAAATAATTTTGTAAGAACTGAGAAATATGAACTGAGAAATATTTTTTGGTATGAACTGAGAAATAATTTTGTAAGAAATCATTTTCTGAGAAATATTGTATCACTTACTGAGAAATACGCAAAAATGCATTTTCATGAAAAACTTTCCGCAAAACAATTAATTTATTTGGGGTTCTAGAACATGATTTCAGCGCGCGGGTAAGTTATGCAAGCCAAATAAGTAGTCGCTACTCGCTACATGCGCTCTTACTCCGGGGGTAGCGAGTAGCGACTGCTACCAGCCCGCGACCTCCGCCCGCCGCCCCACCGCCGCCCGGTTCCGCCCGCTTCTCCCCCCCCCCCCCCCCCCCCCCCTAACCGCGGAACCCACAGACGGGGAGGTCACTGCGTGACAAGGGCGGTTGGCGACACCTGTGTCGTGGAGAGATCGAGTAGGCGGGAACCCTGGCGCAGGCGATGGCGGCGGGTGTGTGCGCTGTGCCGACGCGCTGTGCCGGCCCGCGCGGGGAATGGCGACGCGAACAATATAATACGGCCTTATGTCCGCGCGCGCAGCCCAGGCGACTATGCGAAGTTTCGGGAAATATTTGCAAACTTTACATAAGGAGGAGTGTCACCCAATTGGCCACACCAACAATTGGCCATAAAATCTAGTTTTCACAGAATAAATTTGTAAAGAAAACGAATTTGCCCCAAAACCTTGGTACCCTCGGATTCCTCAGCTCCTCAGCTTTCCGGAGATGGTCTCAAATCTGGGATCGGGCCCCTGACCGGCCGGCTACGGTCAGCGGCCCGGCCCGATGTCAACTGATCCGGGTTCAAAATCAGCACATTGTTAAGCACTCGCACCACCTGCCCGACCTCTCCGCGGAGGAGCAGCTGAGGCGACTGCATCGTTGGGCATGCAGGTAGAGGAGGAGGAGGAGGAACAAGATGACGAGGAGGACGAGGAGGATGAAGTTCAGGAGGAGGGCGAAGGGGGCGCTGGTGCGGACTCACCAGCAAGGCGGCGACGAAGACCGCAAGTTGATCCCGCCGTCGCGTTCGAGGCTGCACAGGCACAGGTTGACTCAGCCCGGCAGGCCATCGAGACAGCCCGCCCTAACGCAGATAGGGCATCGACCTCAACACTTCAGGCAGCAGCTAGGGAGGCATTCAGCAAGGCTGTGAAGCCCAAGGCAACCAGACGTCGCGGCGCAACAGCTGTCGCACATCGTGTTGCCGACCCCCGCCCACCTCTTCAGGACATCACGAACCGCCGACCGACCGCCGATGCCTAGCGATGCCCGTCCCCCAGCCGCCCACCGCCCCGTAACCTAGACGCCCCGAGCGTTTGTAAGGCTGATGGTAAGGATTATGTGAATAAACTGACTCTCGGTGGCGCTCATGGTTGCGCCCAACAACGCCAGTGGGAGCGGGCGGGACTGCCGAAGTGAGAGCGGTACCGGTGTGGCCAAACACTGGGAGCCGACGTTTTTTTTAATGCACGACCCACCTACCTGTGACCGGCTGGAACATAACCCTCCGGTCGACAAATCAGGCCGTACGACTTGTGGCAGATAGCCATATAGATACATTTCCCATATCCAGGGTCGGGAGGACCATCATGCCAAACCTAGCTCAGATACAGTTGAGAATGTCCGTAACATGGCCAATAGGCATAAATTCTCCTTACAGCGTGTTAGCTAAAATAGTATATTTCTCAGATGATACATCCAGACCCGGACGCGCAACGCCGTACTTGTAAGAACTGAGAAATAAATTTCAAATTTCTCGGAACAACGCCGCGAGTACGAGTACTGAGAAATAATTCAATATTTCTCAGTTCATACAGAATTATTTCTCAGAAAATAATTAATTCGTCAAGCGTGCGGCAGAGCGTGCACCGCAAAGGCGATGGCGATGCGGACGGTGGCAAGCCCCGGGGGGGGGGGGGGGGGGGCAACCTGGCAGGTGTTGCCACCGGAGCTGATGCACTCCGCAATCTCCTCCTGGGTTGCCACGCCGCCGGCCTCAACGTTACCGCCGCCCAGACGCAGCGCCCCCAATGATAGCCCGCCGCTGCTGCCGTCCCCTGTATCCACGGCGGGGCAGACAACGTACAATAGGGTGGGGTGGAGCTGCGCCATGGCGTCACGGAGCGCTGTCAGCGTTGGGTTCCAATCAACATGCACCTCCACCTGCGCCCACGCCCCAAGCGCAGAGTTAGGCAAGCCGCCGTTGGGTCGAGCACATCGATGAGAGGCAGCAGCATGCATGACCCCCCCCCCCCCCCCCCCCCCACACACACACACAAAAGCCCCAAGCAAAGCTGCCTTGGCTCACTGGAGGGACAGTCACATACTCCCAGGCGGACGCACCACAGCCTTGTACGCTTCGCCACTGAGAGCCACGAGGTCGCTTAGCACGCCGCATCCGCTGCGGAAGCTCGGCGCCTGGCCATGACTGGAACCGCGCCACCTCTGTCTTCGCGTTCGACCCCCAATCATTGGCGCCTGCGGCCCCGAGCTCGGCGGGGGCCGCCGCTGCTGCAACGTGTCTCGTCGCTCGTCTGCCTGCCGGTCCAGCTGCTGAGCATCGACAGCAGGGTCATAGCAGACCAGTAGGGGAGACATGTTGCCAGCTCACATGAAGGGGGGGCGGGGAGGGGGGGGGGCAGGACATGCTCATTCTCCGCCTCAGCCGCCGCCACCGCCAGCCATATTGCTTCCTCTTCGGGCGTTAAGCTCGCGCAAGGGCCCGGCCCTGATGCGGACGGGGGCACTGGCCTCTTGACCAATACTTGACCAATACTTGACCCCCGCCACGAGTGAGAAGTTCGAATTTTCTCGCAGTAGGGGCTGCCTTCTTCCTTTCCTGAAACCATAGCAACAGCGTCGAGGAGGGAAGTAAGACCATATCTAAAGCATACCATTGTTCAATTGTGTCAGGGATCATGAGAGGTAGAGGAAGGAGACGACGAGAGAGGGCGGCGGGGAGCAGGGGTGGAGATCGGGGGCATCATAGTCCAAGATCGCGCGAGGCAGGAACGCAATTGTCATATAATATGATCGGTTGGTCGGTATTGGGAGGCGAGGGACTGCTGGGAGAACGACAGCCGGGGGGGGGGGGGGGGGGGGGTCGTTCTAGCCCAGCATCGCAAAGCGAGAGCGCCCATGGGCAACGTAGATTAGGGGCGAGTGGCGGACGGCGGCCGCGGCGGCTCCTCGGCGGCGGCGGCGGCGGCGGGGTGGCGTCAGCGGCTTACCTCCGATCCTACCTCAAGGGTGTCGTATATGCGCAAGCACTCCATAGCTTGTGCGTACTCCGACTCGAATAATAGCGTCATGTTCTTCGCTTTGCTGGCCATATACTCCTGGAGCTTGGCGTTGAAAACCTGCCGATGCAGGTCGACCATGTAGGCAGTGTCGTCTGGAGGCGGCACAGCGTTGGGAGCGGGTGCGTGTAGGCCGGCAGCGCCACGGTGCGCCGGGCGGCCCCCGTGATGTGCAGCATTGGCGCCATCCGGAGCGATAGCCGCCGCGGCTGGCTGGCCGTCGAGCATGACGTCCCGCAGTCGAGACCGCCTCGCCGGTTGGGGCCGGCGCTGGAGGGGGGGGAAGGGGGCAAGGCGGGCTCGGAGTAAGGGTACTGAGTGCGCGATCCAACATGTGCACGCGCCGTTTTGAACTGGCGGGCGAACCGCCGCCCGCGCGCCCACCGCCCCCGTCAGGCAGCCACCCCTGAACAACTTGCGCCGGCGGTTTATCGCCCCTCCGCAGGGTCGCTACTTATCTCGTTTTTCACGGATAAGATACGACCCTGTGCATATGCGTAGAAAGCAATGGACGCGGGTGACCCATATGCACATGTGTATCGATAAGTACGGCGCATGTGTACATGTGTCGTCATCAGCCGAAAATATGCCCCATGTGACATGTGATAACACAAATGCACATGTGTCAAGTCCGGAGTTGACACATGTGTATATGTGTCATCGTACAACAAATGTGCACATGTGTCAAAAAACACAATGACACATGTGCACATGTCTTGACACATGTGCACATGTGTCCTCAGATGACATATGTGCACATGTGGCGACACATGTGCACATGTGTCACGTTTTCATATGGGTCTTAACATTTACATACAACAAATGTTGAAGCGACTATATGATGAAGGGATGGCTCATGAACTAGAAGCAAAGAAGGAAGGAATGATTACAGTTCCGGAATTCCGGACTATATGTCTGGGTCGTGCGACTGAACGGTCACACCTCGGTCAGCCTCGCCCGTGCTCCTGCTGGATACGGGTAGCTGGCCGGTATCTCTAGGGTCTAAGTGAAACTACTAGAACTGCTAAGCGTTGCCCCCGTATGAGGAAGGGGAACCGCCGGGTCGCCGAACGGTCACCTGACCTGATGACGATGGTGATTTAACTGTCGTCGGTTAACCTACTGTACTACCCGCACCGTCAGCAAGCTATGCACGGGCCCTCTCACTTGGTAGACTTCCTCAGCAGCATCGAGTGAACTCCACCGACTTCCTTGACGTTTTTGCACTACCTCGGCCGCTCTAGTTGCTTGCCAACCAGCGAGCCGACCTCGAGTGGCGATGTCGGCGTCGCTCCCTATACCCAGTCCCACCCCGACCGTGAATGCAGTCGTTGTGGTCGTGCCCGTCACACAGCACCGTATTGCTGGCAAACGCGGCACGTCAACGGCTCCATGCTCCTTGATTCCCCACCGGCGGAGAAACATGCGTGGCTTGCCAGCGGTGGACTTCGCACTCCAGCGGGAGCACGCCCGAACCCTGTCAAGTCCCAGCCGCCCGTGTTGCATGGCGGGCGGCCCACTGGTGCTATCGACAGCGTCCCTCCCATCGTGGAGTTGCCCTAGGATGGTTTCGTCTGCATGGCTCACGCCCCCGTTTTTCCGCTCTCCCTTCCCGTCTGCGACGGATTTAATGTGCCCTCTCCTACCGTCGTCGAGCCTTCATCACCTACTGAGCCCCCGTACGGACGGCGCAGTTGCTCCGTCTCGGCCGGCTGTGATGGATTCGATGAGCTGCTCGACGAGATGGATGGAACGTGTGTTGGCGGAGAGGGCGCTGAGTGTGCCACCTACATTGGATGTGGTGACTGAGGTTACCTAAATGACACCATGGCCGCGCGGAGTGGCGGCGTTGGTCTGGTTGGGCGCGGCGGTCAACACGACACATGTGCTCTACGTGGATCTGCCTCACCCCTCATCGATTACGCAAATTGTGGGCGTCGCTACTCCCTCTACACTGATGCCCCATCTGCCGTTGGTCCACTCCGCCCATGTGCCCATTCCTCGCTTTGCATGCATGCCCTTGATGGCGCGTCACTACCGTTGGAGCGACCCGCCATTGACCATCACTAACCAGTCACGGGCCCTGCGACTCCGGGTGGCTGCGCCGCAACCATGGACATGTGTGCGCCATTCGCATTGGCGTTCACAACTGTCGCTGCACCCCTCGCGTCCGCCCCGGAGCTTCCGTCCCTTCAGACCGTGGGCCTAGTGCCCCTTCCTCATGCTCTCGTCATCGACAATTTCTTCGAGCTGTGCTGCGATGGGACGCTCTTTCTGCTCGACGGCATGTTGACGGCAAGCTTTGCGGTCACTAGGGTGACGCTTTGCGAACTTGGTCCCGTGCACAGACGTTGGGCTGCGGACCGCCTTCGGATGTTGTCTGCCGAGTATCCGACCCAGCTCCGCGAGGCCGCCTTTCAGGAGCTGACTCCTCTACGCCGCAAGACGTGACCTTAATCATTGAGGATGTGCTTGCGGGCATGCCTCTGGTCACCCTTGTTGCTGCGGGGCCCTGCTGTGGGCCTTGGTCTAGTGTTGGCTCCGGTCGCGGGTGGGACGATGTGCGTAGCGGCGTCATGGCAGCCGTCATTCGTATTGTACGGCATCTGGCGGATGCGCAGCCTGCCTCAGTTTCCTACTTAATAGAAAATGTGCCGGGAGCGCTGAAGTGTCCTGAGCTTATCCTCTCTCTTGGCGAGCCTCTCATCGCAAACGCGTTGGACTGTGGTTTGTCGGCTGCCCGGCGTACACTCATGTGGACCAACGCCGCTCCTTATAGCTCTCATGGACCACTACGCCGCTCAACGTCACTCGGCTCCGCCACAGGCGTGGGTGTTATCATCGCACGGCATGTCGCCCGAATGGACATGCATTCGCCCGGACCAACATCACCTTCCTAAACTAGTCACAACGGCGGGGAGTTATGCCTTTCGTCCTCAGTCGGACGGATCTCCTGGTGCTGGCATGCTGATGCATTTTGGACAGATGGAGGAACCGGATGCCCTAGTGCGCGATCTCGTCATGGGTTTCCCTAGGAACGCGGTGCTCTGCACATCTATCCCTGACAATGAGTTGTGTGCAGCCCTTGGAGGCTGCGTCGACCGCAATCTCGCAGTCTGGTTCTTCCGGGCCGTGGCGGCCTATCTTTGCACATCCATGCCATGTGCAGCTCTACCCGCGTGTGTTGTTCTTCCCAACACCGCACCTCCCAGTCCTCATCTATTTCTCATGGACAGCGGCGCATCGTTGCACGTCGCTGGGCGGCGTCGTCGCTTCTATACATACACGACACTGGCGTCCTCGGACCAGTTTCGTCTCGTCGGCCTACGCGCATCAGTTTACGGCGTGGGTACCTTACACGTTACTTAATATCTACCGCCGGTCAACCAGTCATCTACGTTTTGCGAAATGTGCTCCACGCTCCCGGCCTTCTCACCGCCGCTCTTCCGCACGCTGTGGAGTTCCTTTTCAGCCAGGGCGCAGCGCAGTCCTCCGGCGCGACTTTCTACTTCGGCCCCAGCACTTCCACCATGACGCTCCCTTGCGGTGCGGATATCAATGTGGAACGTCTGCACGATGCTGGGCTCTACGCACTGCACGCTGTCGGGACCCCTTCTGCAAATGTGCCCCCAGCTAGTGCCCGCCCGCTCTCCTCTTCCGTGCCGGTGGCGGCGGCTGCTGTCAGCCGTGCGGGCGGCTTTACTGGCTCTCGTGCCCATGCTGCTCTTCTCCATGCGCGGATGGGTCACACCCATCATGACGGCATCTTGCGAACCGCCAAACTGGTGCTCAATTTCCCCTATGTTGTCAGTGCCCCACCATTCTGCGAGGTGTGTGCACTCGTCGAGTCCACCGTCGCTGCAGTTCCTCGCACCGTCGGCTCACGCTTTGAGCATGAACCATTCGCCGTGCTCAACCTCGACATATGGGGACCCATGGCTCCGTCGCTCCACGGTCGCCGCTAGATGATTGGCGCCAAATGCCGGCGCACGAATGTTCACCTGGCGGGCAGTCTAGTTACGCAGTCCGAGGCCGCAGGTGCCGTAGATCGCTGCTTGGCTTTTGCACGCCGCAAGGGCTTCACTCTCCGCCAGATTCGCGTTGACCGCGCTGTTGTGTTCCTGTGCTCTTCTCTTGAGAAGATCTGCCAAGACGCTAATGTGGATATGCAGACATGCGACAGCTATAGCCCTCATCAGAACGCGCGTGCGGAGCGCCCTTGGCGAACCCTCGCATGCATTGCCAAATGCCAACTTCTCTATGCCGGTCTACCCCTTCGTTTCTGGGAGCTCTCTTGGTACCATGCAGTCTACATCATTAATCGCAAGTATTGCGCCGGCCCGCCGATGTTCCGTTGCTCGCTGCTACAATAAGTCAGCCCTGCCGACCAGCCCCATTGTTGCATTGCCAGCGCTTTGAAGTACCAGAGTTTTTTTTCCATTAATACCAGCAGCGAGTAGCGAGTACCAGTACCAGTACCAACAGTTCAGGGAACTGCCCTTGTCGTAATTCACACCAGTACCAGCAGTACCAACAGTACCAACAGCGAGAAGCGAGTACCAGTAAGGATTACCAGCAGCGAGCGTTCGCATTGCCAGCGCTTTGAAGTAGTCGTTGTGTACCATGAATTGCATTGCCAGCGCTTTGAAGTACCAGCAGCGAGCGTTTGCATTGCCAGCGTTTTGAAGTATAGAGTTTTTTTTCCATTTATACCAGCAGCGAGTAGCGAGTACCAGTTCCAGTACCTCCCTAAGCGGCTTGCTGTGTTGATTTTCTAATTCTGGGGAACTGCCCTTTTTGTAATTCACACCAGTACCTCCCAACCGTGAGATCGTAATCGGACGGCTGTGTAATTAAGGATCCTGGGTGGGTGGGCGGGTGGGCGGGTGGGTGGGTGGATTATAGTACTTAGTAGTACATTCCAGTAGATAAGCGCTTTAGTCATGCACCTATGGGCCGATCCGCTGCACTATACGGGTACCCGTACGGCAATACAACTCACCGCCGAAAAATCGACGCTTCGCTGGATAATTAAGTTACAATATTCATCAACGGCTTGAGATGTGATAGGTGGCGGAGGGGGGGGGGGGGGGGGGGGGGGGCTGCCTGTTACGCTCGTGATTCCGCTATGCGCAGGTTCGAACCCTGGCGGGGCCCTCGATGGAAATATAACCGAGGGGGGTAGGGGGGGGGGGGGGGGGGGGCGATGCAAATATTTTCAGGTTCTCCTACAAACCCTAGTACCGTGGCTTACCGCGCGACCCGGATCCCGATAAAAAGGCGATGTACTCGCCCCGCGCGGGCGGGTTTTCCCCGCTCAGGGGCCCGCTAGGCGCAGCCCAACAACAGAATATGGGAGCGTATTGATGGCCGGCCCTACCACATACCCTGGACGATTCCCTAGCAGGTGACCATATGGACCCACCCGCTGACTCGGGGGCTGCACCGCTGCGCCGTATGGGCTGAAGCCCGGCTCTACCAAGGGCGCATTGAATGCGGAAAACAGCTGTAGGTGGGCTGGCTTTTGAGCAAGCCTTTATCGCAGTATTGGCCGTTTTGCGGGAACTGCTCACTTGCTTGCATGCCGGCGGTGGGGAGAGCGCGCCTTTGTGAATGTGTTATACGATGGTAGAGCTAGCTCTTGGCGTGCATCCGTACAGATATAACGCATATACGTGCGATATAAAAATTCGTGCCCTTGTGACATGGGTTATCAAATTCATTACTAACCCTGAACAATGACACGCACACGTATGGCATTTACAACGAGAGCCCAACAGACGCCACTTAGCCCCCCCCACGCATGATGTCGTGTTCACGTATGACACATGGAAGGGCGCGGCCGGAAACGAAAGTGATGGCTCATAATGGGCCAATGTACAATTGATGCTTGACA
The DNA here is from genome assembly GCA_006384855.1 of Tetraselmis striata. Taxonomy (NCBI): domain Eukaryota; kingdom Viridiplantae; phylum Chlorophyta; class Chlorodendrophyceae; order Chlorodendrales; family Chlorodendraceae; genus Tetraselmis; species Tetraselmis striata. The sequence continues at coordinate 46,635 of VCJN01003253.1, read as the reverse complement.
AGGGGGGCAAGACTTTTGTGGGCAGCTGTACACCGTCAACCGCCGCACGGACTAGGCCGCCACCGGGCAACCTTCCCCGTACCCAAACCCCGTACCTCAAGACCTTCCTTTCCTGGTCGGTTGGCGGCTGATGGTTGCTCCTCCGCAGTGCCCTGGCCGGAACCGGTGGTGTGATGCTGGTTCAGCGAGCTACATCATCTTAGAGGGCGGCGCTTCTGTTAGGAGCGCGGCCCACGTAGCATTATTAGTATGTAATTAAAATCCGGTAATGATGCCGACGCGACCCGTGTTGTATACTCGTGTTGTATATGTACCATACAAGATTATTTGTTCGTGGTACTAGCGCATGCTTGCAACCGGTGGCCAAGCCAATAGCTGTGTAAAGCCGTGTACGCCCCGGTACATTGTAACATTTACCTTTGCTGCAAACCTTTTCCTTGCCTCCGCTAAGGCCTCTTGCTTAAAAAGTTTCCATTGATTTCGTTTGAGCTCTGGTTAAAGATAGTCGCCGCGCTTCCACCGCGTATGGCCGGTCCCCCCCCCCCCCCCCCCCCCCGCCGCCGCCGCTGCCATCGTGGTCGACCAGCTTACCGCTGCCGCCGCCGCCGCCGCTGACTATCGAAGCACAGATCGACACCGCCCGGTGGCATGTGTAATCCGGGCCGAGCTGGCGAAACCCACGACCCGCGCCGTAACCACGGACATCATCCATGCATCGCCAACGGACGCCACTTCGCCTCCCCCCTCGCCACCCCCCCCCCCCCCCCCCACGCCACCACGCATCCCACTACCACCAACCCTCGGCAACTGACCGATGTGACGGCATATGCGATGGATGATGCCGAACGTGCCACTCCATCAAGAAGTGCTCGTCGACGAGCAAGGCACCACAGTGGCACTAGACAATGGCTGCCAGAAGGCAGCTAAGGGCACTACCTAGCTGAACTCTCACCGCCTTGCCGGTTAACGACGGTTTGGGGCCAGCCTAGATTTGATTTCGAATTGAAAATCAATCGACAATCTTTCTTAATGGCCGAGTTTATCCCCCATCCCGAGACTATGCCTATTGACCTGCCGCAGTGAGCGAGCTAACTTCTGAGAGCGCGGCCAGGCCTCTCGTGCCAGCGTCTGCGCATGACGGGGCCTCCTCGTCAGGCCCATTGCCTGTCGAGTCGGCGCACTCGTTGCCTTCGCGCGAGCTGCGTCGGTTCCTGCTAGCATCTGCATGCTTTGCCATCCTGGCTGACACAGATGCTGTCACATGTTATCCGCGATCGCGAAACGTGGTGCTATCCAAAATATTACCGACGCCGCCCCGGCACTGTAAAAAAACCAAGCATGCCCGGCCAACTGCTTGCCCGGCTGCCTCCATTGCTCCAGTCATCGAGATGACTTCACTTTCACGCCTCAGCAATCGGCTTAACAGCGAGTAAACGATTAGTGACTAACCTATCTAACGACTATATCAACAGTTTGCTTATCATTAATGCTTCTCTCCTGCGTTTATCACGTTTTATCCGAGTTTTGTACGCGCGATGTTCCGTCTACAACATCGGCTATCGGTCATACTGTGTTCATCCACCTCGCACGCATATGCGCCATGTTTAGTAAAGGACTCGTAGGCATGTTGCTGCTGTTCAATCATAAATAACAGCGACTACGGTATCACTGCTAATATATCCAGCATTATGTTTTAAACTAGTTTATGGGGTTTCCTCCCTTGACCTAACCGCTTTTCAGCTACAAGTGCTGCTCCGTGGTACGGGAACTAGGCATCTGTTGTTGCGCCCTTTTTGGGTGCAGCACGAGTAGATATAAAAGCAGCTCGAACAGTTGAGCCTGCCATCTTCCAGTTTTCGCTGCGTTCCACGCAACGATGTAAAAACTGTCTCGTAACCAGTCGCGAGCAAGGTCACCCCAGGGTGTTCAAGACCACACCCGGCTCGCCATCCGAGTGTGATATTCTCGTCCGTGCGTCCGTGCGTTACCATGTGAGATGGAGAAGAACCCGTCGCTGAGCCGACGCTGGAGTCGCTGCAAGCAGATGTGCGGGCGCCGGCTACAGCTGTAGCTCAGTTGGCGGCTCGTGAGCGCGTTGTTGATGCATGGAGAAGGGGCACATGGCTCCGGCTTCGGGCAGCGCATCGCGGGACAGCCGACAGGCAGCGGGGGAACCGCAGAGCGCCCCGACTTGCTAGAGCTAGCCCTGAGCGGCCGTGTCGGAGCAAAATCCGTGAGTGCCGAGGATGACTACCTCGCGGTGCCAGAACTACTGCAGAGAGCAAAGTCTGGTTACGAGGCCGTTCGACCGGTCAGCCGAGTGCCTGGACTCTTTCCCCTGAGCACCGACCTAACGAACGAGTACCTCAAGCAAGATGACCGGCGTCTGCCGGCCCATGAGGAGTATTTGTGGATGTCGTGTTTCGGGGCCCACATGGCCGCGCTTTTCGTGGCTCTCGACGAGCTGCTGCCCTACGTCCCTGCCACCAACCAGGACTTCACCCCCTACCTCGCGAGAGCTCGGAACCACGCCGAGGCCATCGACAAGGCGTTTCGGTTTCGTCTGGCCTTCCTGCGGAGGCTAAATGAAATCAAACGTGTGCACGGTGACCAAGGTGTTCTGGACGTGCTGCGAGCCCAGCATTTTCAGCCTGCTTCGGAGCATCTGGGTTCCGCGATTTTTGGGGACCTCATGAGGGACTACGCGCGCCGTGTCTTCGAGGCGACCGTTGCCAGCAGCGCGAAAGCGACCGCTACTGCTCGAGTGGCGGCTGCAGCTGCAGGTCGCGGGCGTGGGCGAGGACGTGGCGGTGGACGCGGTCGTGGCCGCGAAGGTGAGCACGAGTGACGGTGTGGGGCGCCTTTCGTCGGAGCTGCTGGAGCTTTGCGAGGCCACCTTTCGGTGACCGCCGCAAGACGCACCCTTGCAGCTCAACGGCGAGATGAGCGCCCCGTGTCAAGACCTGACCCCCCCACCTTACAGACTTCCTTTAGACCTTCCTCGGTGCGGCGCTTCTTTCAGCTACAGCCGAGTGCGGCTCAACCATCCGCACACCTGCACATGGCGGCTCAACAAACCGCCTCCCGTACCATTCCATCACTGCGTCCGTCGGTTGTTACACTACGTGTTACAACTGGTTCGCAACGACCAAGTTTCGCGCGGGTACGTTACGCGCGTGACAGGCGCTACGAGCGCGAAGGGCGCGCGGGGCGGCCCTCTTACCTGAACCTAGCCCCGCAAACCCGTACCGAAGCTACTGCAAACCCGTCCAGCAGCTACCGGCCAACCGCCGGGAACCTAACTGCTGCTGCCGAGTACTTTGCGAACAGTAGTCGTACCGGTGGAACTCTGTCCGTAAAACGACGCACTTACGTGATTGACGAGCCCGAAGCTGTCGCTCCCTGGGCTGCTTCATTGCGATCTCGGCTGCAGGACGCGTTCGGCTCAGACGAGTTGGGCCAGCGGACGCTCGACCTACTCTCCAGCTCCTTCAGCGCTCAGACACTCAAGAGCTACGCCGGCCGGCTGTCTCAGTTCGCGGAGTTCTGCCACGACTCCGAGAAATTCGGCCCGCTGGAGGCAACTACTGCTACTGTCGTTCGGTATGTTGCCTGGATCGGCGAGCGGGGGCACATCGCAGCTAAGTCGCTGCAACCTTACCTGTCTGCAATCAACACGTTCTTCGAGCTGCACAACCTCGACCCAATCGCCAAGGACAGCCTACACCTAATTTCAGCAAGGCGTGCACTGATGTTGCCTCAACGCCGACTGGACGCTGCCCCTTTGCGTGTCCCTCTGCCTGCGGATGTAGCTTACCGCTTCGTCACAAAGGCCGAGCTGATTGTGTCTGCTCCCTACCCAGAGTACCACCACGACTTCCGAGCCCTCCTGGCCTCGGTTGTCAACTTTATGTTCTTTGCCAGGGGCCTTACTGGCGTATCCTGTCGAGTGCGAGACGTGCATGTCGACGACTACAACTAAAACCAGACTCGACTTTGAAATTATCCTACCATATGAATTACGAGGTGAGTATGTGCGTGCGTGCGTGCGTGACTCTGTCGCCGACTTTCGAGACGGTTTCGCATATATTACTAGATAGATCCATATTGTATCCGTTCTAGATTTCGTCATAATTCCGCGCAGGCCAAAATAACCGTCGCGCTTACATGCTGACTACTACCGGTATGGGTACCGGTCGGCCGGCCGCCCGCCCGCCCGACAGCCGCCAGTCGGGCCGGTCGTCGCTGTTCGTCAGGTGTACGGGGCGGGCATGGCGCGAAGCGCCGAGCCCGCCGCATGGACCGGACCCGGCCGCCGGACGCCGTCGTTCGTCCGTCGCCGGTCGCCGGACGACCGTCGCCCAACCGCCTCGCCGCCCTTCCATCGACGGACGTCGGGCCCCGGGTCGGCGGGTCGGCGGACGCGGGGCTGTACAACGTAGCGACTACCACGATCGATCCTTGCGCCTCTGGATGCCTCACTCCTGCAACGGGTCTACTTGCTATATACTGATAATTACACGCTATATCGTACCAGTGTCATTATTCTCGTTTTATCTCGCTGGAATTATATTAACCTCGAAATGCCATAATGCCCCATCTGGCCCAAGTAATACCGCTTTATCCACCCGTACGCGGCCGCCCAGAAATTTGTCCCACACTGCCACAACTGCCAATGGCGACTTGCCAATGCCACAAACCAACTGGATCGTGGATAGTTACTCGCCGACAACACTGTTAGGAAGCAAGCGGCCAGCCATTGCACACAACGACAGTATGCGCGCAGACCACATAAAGGCTCTTGAGCTTGAGTCTAAAGGTAAGACCTATGTGCCCACTAAGACACTAAAAAGCCTCACCAGACACGCTTTGAGACCGGAAAAGCTTCGGTAACCTCTATGTTCGATAACAATTTACTGTTGCTAAAAGCCAAATAGACAGATTATCAAAACCTACTCCCGCCCACTATACTACGAGTAAATTCCAGCGCGAGGCTGTGTTTATACGTGACGCCTTCGTTCGCCTGCGCAAAATTAAAACCGCGCCGCTCGAAAAAAATGAGTCATCATGCTGGCAGACGGCCGCATGACACTAGCGTCGTCGCAGTCCTCCACATTAAACTTAGATATAAATGGATATCAAACAAGTGCTGAATCATAATAACCAACTTACAAAATAATGTCGAGGCCGTCCTAGGCCTATCTCTCCTCACGAATCAGAATCTGCACGTTATTTCGACCACCGGCTCCCTCGCGTTCCCCAACGGCCACACGGCCACATGCCATATCGAGCCCCGCTCCGATAATATCGACGCCATACATGCTAACACTATGGCCCGAGCAATGCTTGAAAAATCCCGACACCGTGTTCTTTTGCGCCGTAGTCCGCAAATACGATGCAACAATAAGCACTAATGCCCAATCCATTGATAAAGATATTGCCGCTATTACTAACGATCAATCTGCTGAATATACCTATCAAACTTGATCCCTTCTACTTGTTTAAGTAATAAATATTTTCTACATTAATAATATGCCAACCATTGGATTCCTTCCACAGTTACGCCCAGGTTTATACTTCGAAACACCACTGCTCTAGGTTGCCCATGTATCACCCGGCAAAAAATATCGCCTTCACCATGAACAATCCACCAATCCACATACCAACTTAAAAGAAAACTGCCTTTTTAGACAAGAACTTATTGGGTAACCGTCTCCGCGCCTTCTAATGCACCTGTCGTATTCGCCCAATATGACAATATGAGCATGCGCACACACTTCTCACTTTCCAGCCGGCCCTTAACACCGGGCGAAGTACTGCGTATCTATTTAATCCGGGCGACCGGCGCGCCTACTGGTGCTTGTAGCGTGATCCTCATGTGAAACGGCGGACCGTCCGACGACCGGACGACCCACCACCAGGCCAACTGCCGGCCTGCGCCCACAGTGGCGTAAAGATCAGGCTTTCGAGGAGGACACCACCACAGCCAGCATGGACACAAATAGATCTGAGGAGCAATAGGATGCCGGGGTCTCCACCTTTCTGGCCGCGCTACGAGGCGGCAGAGTGCAACAGCCAGCGATCCGCACGGTCGTATTTGCAAAAAAGTTCGCAGGCACCCAACTCCCACCAGCAACCCGCCGCCACATACGTGTGCTACAACGCCCATCTCACCTACTCCTAACCGGCCTCCCCGCCGGCACGGACGATGCCACCCATGTGCCCCTACTGCTCGGCGCTTTGGTGGCCCAGCACCAAGCTATGGACGAGGAGTCGCGTGGCCGGACTATGACGAACCTGATCCGCACCCTCAGCCCCAAAATCGGCGTTCAAATACTACCAGCATACGTCAGGGTGGTGACTCGCCGCCCCCCTAAGCCCGCCGCCGCCGTCCCCACTGGACCAAGTGGCACTAAGCTTCCCACCACCACCGGGTCCGTCATCCTACGACTGGCCCGCAGAGAAACAGCCGCGAGCGTTCTACAGACCCAATGGAGAGGAGAGGGCACAACGATCCTCGACCGCCAAGGCCGCCGCTGCTCCACCCGCCTGCTCGGAGCACCGCACCTCGACGACATCGAGTGACCGGTACACCAGGTGTGGCTCCGCTCCCCCTCGTTCAGAGGCCTCACTGAGGCCGACATGTGGCTGCACTTGGCAGAGGGCCTCCTCCCAGCGTGCGACCAACCCCAGCCAAGCGAAGCGGCGACAGACCAACCGGCGGCGACACCTGCAGACGTCCTGGCACTCGTTGGAGTGAGAGCTTGGGCCGAATACGAGGCCGACGCAAACGCAGTCGACGCCGTCATCTGCCCCCCGACCCGCACACTATTGGCTCTCCTGGAGGTCCGCGAGGTATGGAAAGCCCGCCGCTCAGCCGACTCGGTGCGCCTCGAACTTCTTGATCCCGATGCGGCGCGCCTACTACAGGACGAGTGCCGCGACGCAATACTGGCGCTGCCGTTTGGCGACCAGTCGCAGGGCCGGGCAGTGATCCAAGTCACAGTCGACCACAGCGAGGACCGAGAGGACCAAGCAACCACCCCGCTCCTAGGAGTACTGCTCCTGGCGCTATCCAAGCAGTTCTTCCGATGCGCGCTGACGGCCAAAGCGATCTGCACCGGCCCGGCCCCTGGCCAACCTGGAGCTGCCGACGGTAAAGCAGCTGGCGGAGGCCATCGCAGCTACCATCAGCCAGCGCATCAACACACCTCCAGAGTTGCAACACGCGCAGTGGCTGACGGACACCATGACAGCTGCCGGAGTCGAGATGCACCATCACAACACCGAGCCGACACTACTGCGCGTGGGAGACGACAACCGCTGCGCCATCTCCCTCGGCCAAGACGACGAGGAGTTCGCGGACACCCTGCGCCTGGCAGTGGCCCTCACTTCCCATGTCGCACTACTGCGGGCGATACGCCTCCGCACCATCGTCATCTACCTCACTAAGTCCGAGTTCGACCCCTCGGAGCTGCTCATCCACCCCTTCAGCCAAACGATCCGGGAGGCGGGAGAACTAGGAGGCAACATTGGCCACAACCACATCCGACGCGCAGCCAAAGGCCTGCGTATGAAGGCTCAGAAGACCGCCCCAGCGTCCCTCGCCCTACGAGCCGCCGGACGCCCAGTCTACACCCTCACCCTGCAGCTGACCGCCCACGACCACAGCATCATCGGTGGCACCCGCGGCACTGACAGAATAGAACAGTGGCGCAAGACAGTGTCAACAACGTGCGGGAAGATCAAGGCCGCGCCAGCTCCGGCACCAACCGAGAGGAGCCATGCCGACACATCGCCAGCCCCACCACCAGCAGGCCCAAACCAACTGCCACTTCCAGCGACCCCAGCAGTCCGGACCACACCCCAGGTCAAGCAATGACGCTCCCCCCCCCCCCCCCCCCCCCGGGTTTCGAGCACATAACACCGAGGCGCGGAGCGGTTGCAGACGCAGTGGCAGCCATCGACCAGCGCAGAGCAGCAACGGAGCGCGCCCCCGGAACAACCCACCCAGCCCATGCACCTACACCCACAGCCCCAGCGGCAACTGCCATGCCTGGAGCGCGGGTGGACGACGAGGAAGAGCTCGAACTCGAACTGGAGCACCATGGAGGTGGACACCGCCCAGAGGGCGGCGGCAGAGACACCATGTCTGGTTGACATATCCCTCGATCCCCCCCAACGCCCAACTTACAGTGCACCGCACATTCCGGGAGGGCACACCCGATGGCCCCGCAGAACGACTGGCAGAACTCCACCACCTCACCACCGCTACCACAGAGCTGCTTGCACAGTCCTCTCATGCCAGTCACCCGCAATAGCCGCCGAGCTAGCCAGCCTCTCAGCGGAGTCACACCAGCTGCGCAACCCACAGCGCCTCTCCATCCAGCTGGAACATCACCCCAGCCAGGCCACCCCAGCAGGCAAGGGCAAGGCAGCCACATCTGCCAAACATAAGAAGAAGCAGCCCATGGGCCGTAGCCGCTCGGACGGCGCCACCCGCAACCGCAGCAGGAGCAAGCCACGCCTCTCTGGCACCCACGGCTCAGACAGCGAGTTGGAAACGGTTGATACTGCAGCCCACCCGTCTAGCAGCTCGCACCAGTAAGCTGCTGAGCGAGCCACCGCAGCAACAGCCAAACCAGCTGACTCAAGAACACCGCCCACCACTAACCATGTGCCCGGTGCAGCTCATATATCAACACACACCCAGAAACTCACCACACACACAGAACACCCACCGCTGATTCCCACAACCACCACAGGCAACACCTACCCAATTACATGTCGGAGGGCATCGCAGCCCCCACCAATCATACTAGCCGGCTCAGCGGTGGATAAATACTGAGCACCACATAGCTATTCCGGTCAGCCCCCTTCCCCCATCTCACCTCGGTAGCTGCAGGCGGGACGCTTCGGCTGCCTAAGCATGCTTGCTGAGCTCTAAATGGGATAGGCACGTATGACTTAGGTAGGGACAGCAGGGGAGCGCTGTTGTCCTAGCTTCAACCCATTGGAAGGAGGAGGGGCTTGGGCACACTGGAGGAAGGCCGTTAGCTTGAGCTGTAATTACACATAGTGTTCCCTATCATGGTCAAAGATAGCAGGTCCTAAGAACAACTCAGTCTGGGCCAGTGGATGACTAGCAGTTGTAATCAATTTCAATTTCAATTTCAATTGAGCATGCGCACGTGCATTGATTGAATAAAAACAGACCTGCCGAATAGGTTTCCCGATACCACACGCCGCCATGTTCGTAGATATGCTCTCCAGCGCTGCCGTGTATTCCGCCCGCGACCTAGTTTGATCTAACACCACCTTATTGAAGTGAAAAATACGGACGCCCACAAAGTATCGTTTAAAAAATATATATATAATTTGGTCAGTACGAATTCCTAATTATGCCGTTTGGCATGTCCAATGCCCCGTCGGCGTTTTAGCGATGGCTTAGTAACGTTTTGCCGTCGCATAGAAACACGTGTATTCTTGTCTAATTTTACCACGTTTTGGTATTTGGTATCTGCTTCGATGAACAAACAACACATCTCATACCATCACGCTAGTTTTGCTTGCCGACATTGCACACTATTCCGACTGCCTGACTTCTCCTATCCCAAGAACGAACTCGGATATTTGGACCACTAGTTCGCCAACGAGGCACGCTCTTCCGATAATAACGTTGCTTCAATTCGCGATAAATTGAGCCCCCCCCCCCCCCCCCCCCAACCCACCAAAAACTGCACAACAAATACAACGATTCCTCGAAGTCGGCAATTTATATTTCAAGTATTTACATAAATACTCTCGCACGACCGCACCCCTTTAATGATACTTTGTCCCAATATACATGATGGAATTTTATTGGAAACAACGCGAACATGTACGTTGGTTTTACGCACTAGCATTAAATATATATGCTTTAGAATATGCCTTATGCTTGCTGTCTTACTCGGGCAGAATGTAAAGGGACACCTCCGACAGTGCGCGTATTATCCAGCGAAGCGTCGATTTTTCGGCGGTGAGCTTTATTGCCGTACGGGTACCCGTATAGTGCAGCGGATCGGGCCTATAGGTGCATGACTACAGCGCTTATCTACTGGCATGTACTACTAAGTACTATAATCCACCCACTCACCCGCCCACCCGCCCGCCCACGGTTCTTAATTACACAACCGTCCGATTACGATCTCACGGTTGGGAGGCTATGAGTACTGCTGGTACTGGTACTCGCTACTCGCTGCTGGTACTCCTAGTACTCCTGAGACTGGTGTGAATTACAAAAAGGGCAGCTCCCCAGAATCAACTGTTGGTATTGTACTGGTACTCGCTACTCGCTGCTGGTAATGGAAAAAACAACTATGGTACTTCAAAGCGTTGGCAATGCAAACGCTCGCTGCTGGTACTTCAAAGCGTTGGCAATGCAATTCATGGAGCTGTAGGCCAGTGATATAGAACCCGTTCTTTTAAAATTTTCTATTTCGCTGATTCAACTGTCAAGTTCCTTCATACAAAAGTTTCACCATCTACCCATATCAAATACCCTACCTATACCCGAGGTCGTCTATAGTTACGTGGTTCCGCATACATTCAACAAGTGACGATGCTATATAGAAAATATTTCTAAAGATCACGGTCATGCCACACCATGCCACTTCACGTCACCTGCCCGCCCAACCGATGTTAAGCCGCCGTCACTCACCTTGGCTCCGTATTATTTCACTATACCTAGCAAACCATCCCTGCGCCATAAAGCCCGTGCTCAGCAGTATTACAACAGTATTATACCGCAAAAGCTCCTAGAATGAGGCCGATGCCCCTTCTCGTCGTCTGGATTTACGTATGAACTTGACTAAACACGAGATTCAATTGCTTGACAAAGGTAGTCTAACACATATGCCCAATTACCTCTCATACCATGCATTATTGCCTCCTTCAATAAAATCTAGAATTGAGTAATCGGATTCGCCACAGCTATACCACTAAAGCAAATTACTACGGCGACCGTATTCCCAAATAATCGCGTTATATCATTCCAACGATGGATTACGCTTGATGGCTATTCAAATATGTTTGCCCACCACAGATAAACCCAATCATTCCGGCGACGCTGCCGGCCACCTTGGTACCGAATGCACTCTATCTTATCACTATTTGGACAACTTTTGATGACCCATTATGCGCAACAGACTTGCCCAGCTTTGCAATCCATAAAACATTCCATGTACTCTAAAACCCCATAGACTTCATGTCCCCAATACATCCAAGCACCGGTCCCTGTGCAATTATTCTCATGAACTCTGTTTATCACTGGCATGCCTCCCTCTGCAAAATGGCTTTGCCGCTATATTTCATGCACATTTACAAAACAAGCCTGCTGCATCCCTTGTTTTAGTATCCACGTAAACGCTCCTCAGCTTGCCCACTTGTTTATTGATAATATTTTCCGCCACCACGACCTTTGCTGCGCAATACTATCAGACCACGATCCCCACTTCCGCCCGGTTTTAGCAAAATATGTTCCGCTCGTTTTGCTCGGTACGTAATGACGATTGGCCCAAGAACTTGTATCCATTATTTCAGTTACAGTTATACCGAATGTAGTTACAACCATGCCAACCACTCCGCATTTAAATGCGTTTCGTTTCACACCCACTGCGGCAGGAACCCGCTCACACCCACTAACCTGCTATGCCGACCTTTCGACCCCGTGGATCACGGTGACATCAAACAAAAATACAGGATGCCCGCGCCTTAGTCACGGGATAAAAGTGAACACTCGCTAATGTTTACCACGTAGCATATTCCAACCATATAATTCGCCCCAATCAATTCCATGACGGTAGTAAAGTCTGGATGCCAACACAAACCCATAATGCTTCGCAATCAGCATGATGTTCGAAAATTTCGTTACATCGGCGCCATCGTCACAAAATTTCGTCGCAGGCTTGCCAACTCCGTTGCCTCCTGCGATGGACTTTCATCCCGTATTCCACGATTCATATGCCAACCTGAAACGCGTGTTGATGTGCTGCACGATTATGCACGTAAACCCCATTCCCTTCGACGAATGTTTACAAAACTCGCGCCATGTCCGCAAAAATACCCCGCCACTTTCCCTCCTCGTATCCCGTAGGTCTACTTTGGGGGCGGGGGGGGGGGGGGGGGGGGGATGGAATGTTAGGGTTAGCACTATAACCCTACCTGCATACTCATACTCATCATACTCGTATACCGATACCCTAAACTCGTAAACACATGCATATTTATATATCTATATATACTCATACCGGTGTTGCTCAGCTGCTGCTCAATACCCATACGCCACCAGTACATATTACACGTCATAGCGACGTACGACCACACTACGCCCGCATGCCTCTGCCAATGCCCGAGGATGTCCGCAGCAATCCCCAATGGCTTCAAGACTAGATTGCACCTCCAAGCCTAGCGCATGCTTGCAACCGGTGCCCAAGCCAATAATTGTATGAAGCCGTGTACGCCCCGGTACACTGTAACATTTACCTTTGCTGCAAACCTTTTCCTTGTCTCCGCTAAAGCCTCCTGCTGAAAGCTTAAATGTAGTCATCGCCTGTCTCGTTTCGCTCGGCGGATGAGGCCGAGGGCCGTCGCAGCAAGCGATTCGAGCTTGCGCTCCGGCGACCGAACCATCCCGTTCTGAGAGTCAAACTCCTCGCCGAGATGCTCAAGCCGTTGTATCGGCTCCCAATGGCCCTTGTCTGGGTCTCGGTTAAGGCCGATCTTTGCGAGTAGAGAGGTGATGCGGTCTTGCACGACGTAGGCATGCCCCTCAGCTCGAAGCAGGAAACATACAGTCGTCCATGTAGGGAAGCATTCGACAGCCGTGGAAGTGTCGGCGTAGTGTCTGGCGTCGTCCCATGTTGAGCTTGAACCGCCACACGCAGTGGGAGGGGCACTGTGAAGTCGGGGCGGCACACGTGCCGGTTGAACGCAGCCGTGAAGGAGCAGAAGTAGTAAGGGCTTAAGCTCCAGCCCATGGGGAGCCTTGTCAGTCGGTAGAGCTTGCCACGGAGGTCGACGGTGACTCAATCTCGGTCTTTTGGGGCAAAACCGACGGCGTAGAAGCCGTTATGCAAGTCCGTGGACAGCATGTAGTCGCCGGGTCGAGCTAGATGGGGCAGCCGGGCGAGGGTCTCGGTGCTTAGGTCCCGCTCCTCGCCGATTGAGGGGGCGCAGTTTGATGATGAGTCGCCACGTGTTGACACCGGGCTCGGGGACGAGAAAGATCCGGGAAACCCATCGTGAGCGGTGGCCTTCCTCCCACGTCCCGCTAGCTAGGAAGCGAGCCAGCTCGCTCTCCATGAAGCGTAGCTGATCGGGAGTCGCGTCCCGTCATCGAGACGCCTTGGTGAGAGAGGGCGGGTGGCCCGTCCTTGAACGGGATGCGCACACCGTTGCGGATCACGTCGACGACCTTGCGTCTGACCCCGATGTCCGCTCATGCTTGCCAGTTGCGTTGCAACCATTGACGCTTATAGTCGGACTTCGGGATGCGTGGTTCGGGGCGATGTCCAGATGGCGCATGGTTGCGCGGCTCGCGCATAGATGTGCGCCCGCGATTTGGAGCTACGTCGACCGCCTGAGGACGTGTAGCCTTGGCGCGCCCTGGTAAATTAGTCGGCCGGTCGGGAGTGGATCGCTCGTTCGGCCTCGGCAGTCGAGTCGGCCACGTGTCGGGTGTGAAATCGCGTCTAGTTGCGTGGCAAGAAGTTGAAACGGCCAGCCAGTCCGAGGCGCCAAGCCGTCGGCGCGAAGATGGAGCGTGCCATTCCAAGAAGGGCACGTGGGGGAGGGGGGGGGGCACTTCCACCAATCCGCGCAATAGCTGCGGAAATAATGGGGAGCGCGCGCGCGCGCGCGAGAGCGAGAGAGAGAGAGAGAGAGAGAGAGAGGGAGGGAGAGGGGCACGATGTCGTAGCGCTCGCCTTGTTCGAAATGTTATTTAAAGTCGGCAATTGTCAACAGGACCGGCAACAACCGGCTATTCGCATCCAAGAAGACGTTACCGGCGGTCGAGAGATGACGGGTCTTCACCCGCGGGTTTCGCATGCAGAAAAGCCAAAGCGTCTTCCACGCGAGCATCGACGCGGTCCACCAATGGTAGGCGGGGCGCGAAGATGGAAGATGGGGAGAGCAGAGAGTCCGCTAGTTGTTTATAGAATACTACCTTGCGCGGGGTCGACTCGCAACGATGTGCGGAAGTTGACCGTGGTCTTGTCACGGCAGTTTCCTCCGTCTAATTTTTCAAAAGTGCCGTAGCATGTCCGCGGTGCCGCGGTCCACGCCCGAACTTGTTCATTTACGGAAGTGTGAATATTATTACGAGCAGAGAAGCATTTATTATTGCGCTAGACACTGAGCCGCGCGGCGGTGCGCGCTATAATGTACCCCGGTCCTCGCTCCCCATGCGCCCCTCGCGGGGCGCGGGTAACCTAGCGTCCCACCCGCACAGCTAGGGCTTACACGCGCAGCCGCGCGGTGCAACGATATCGCGGTGCAAATATCGCGGAGCAATATCGCAGTATGGGCGTTCAGTTTCAAATTCGAAACGCCCGACGCAAGAAAGAGCACCCAGCCACTGCTCACAACGTTTACTGCGGCACAGCCCGCTAAGAGAACTGGCGGCTCTACCTTCTCTTGTTCGACATAAGCTATCGGTAGGACATGTTTGTCGGGGTGCCATGGGGGTGGTACTTCGGCGGTAGGGGTGGCCTACCCGTCTTCCGTAGCGGCACGAGGTGACGTCAGCGGCGGGGGATCCTCTACGGTGGAGGGTGGCGCGCCTTCGGCGCAAGGCACGCTGCGCAGTGAGGGGGAGGGCACCCTCTCTACTCCCAAGCTTGATTGTGGACGCCCGCGGACGGGCACTGGCCCAGAGTATCAAGCTGGGCACACCAAGCGCTACTCTTGCTATGTAATTGATGTCCATCTCCGCGAAGATAAAGACACGAGTATGAGTGTCAAGGATAATACGGGTAGCGCCTTAGTTATTTCGTTCGATGGGCAAGAACCAACTATGCAAATATGTAGCGGGTTCTTGTCGACACGCTCAATCGTGTCAGCACTGCAATGGCGGGGGGCGGAATGTTCAAGCTGGGTATATTGATGAACATTTCATATGTGTCCCGATTGTGATGATACATTGATACGCCATTGTGCATACTATTACCGGAAATACGTGAGTTCAGCAGCACTAAATGTCCGGCTAACACTCATCTAGTCGCATGTACATCGATAGTTGCATTGTAACCGGGATGTCATTCGCTTCGAGGCCGCCCGACGTTCCGTTGGAGTTTCCGCATGATAAAACATCAAATGAGGACCTCAAGGCGGTGTATGAACGGAGTGTGCGGCACATGATGGCGGTGGACCCCCATGCCCTTCTGCTAAAGCTGCCCCAGTAGAATGGGGTGTTGCGGTGTGAGGCGAATGCCGACAAGGGGCCGATCTTCTTTAAGAGCATGGTCCTTCGTAGCATGGAAGGCTTCGCCAATAGGGACGAGTAATTCCGTGTCACGCTTTATCTTGTCAACGATAATGCGTGTCAACTGATATACGTTCCATGGCTATGACGGGAGGGGGGGGGGGACGCAGGCTAATACGGGAGATCTTCTCATGTGTGGCAGAAACATTTCCGCCGCACGTGTGGCTGCCGCCCTCATGCCGCATTCGCCCCCTCCTCCCTGTGCAGCCGCCCACGAGGTGGCCCCGTTGGTTTTGTGGTCGTGGGCTGACGGCCACCGTTTGCTGCGCCTCATGCTCGTCGGTGTGTATATGATTCCCGTCATTACTACCCCACGCCCTCGACTTGCCGTTTCTTGATGGGCACTACATACATGTGGCTCCCCGTCGTTGCTTTAATAACACCGCATGCCCAATATTTGCGTGTGCAGATCCTCATACGTGGGGTACTAACCCCTGGCGGCGACGGCCGTTTGGTTCGTCCAGCCGCTGCAAGGGAAGATTGCCAGAGCAATGGAGAGGGCGAACGCTTCACGAAAGATATACAAGAGGACCATCGGGGACATACTCTGCACCCATTGCGACACCTCCGGGAGTCCTATGTCCGCTCACGTCAGCGTCCTACACGTGCGCGAAGGAGAAAAGGATCAGCATGAGCCCATAATGAAGATGCATTCGGATGACATGGAACCTGTGGTGCGCTCAATACTGCATTTCGTCACTGAGGTGGTCCTCGCCGAGCCGGAAGGTACGCGACCGAGTCCGTTCATGCGCCATGGGATGCAAGTTGTGTGAAACACGATAACACGTGTCAGAATCGTATCGTGTACGAAAACGCGTTGCTTCGTATCACCGACACCCATAGGCTAGGCCGGCTACTGCGCCCGGGGCCAGTTGTGCGTAACACATAAATGCGTGTGAACGATATATCGCACACACGACAAAGTCGTGTTGGATTCGTGTCTTATGCGCATGGATCTAACTCTGCCCTCCCTCCGAATCGCACTCAGAAGAATATGGACAAGCCTCGGCTGGCATTATCCTTGCGTTCCCATCGCCCGAGCCCTCCCGAGCCCGGCCAACTGCCAATTACCGGCAATGTCTCCGGTGTTTCCATTACCGGGCATGTAAGCCTTACTACTCTCGCCGGAAATGCGAGTGTGGCATGTACTGCCTCGGCCGGAACCCCAACCCTTGCGGCGCCCGCGGGTGAGTACCTTCCTCTCCTCGAAATTGGCAGGTGTACTCAATTCATCCACAAAAAATCTGATCTAATCTGAGAAACGACAATGCGTTGACAGGGCTTATCGTGTTGCCCTCGCACACCCCCTGGAAGCGGCGACCGCCCGCATAGCCTTCCTAGGGAACGGGGGGAGGGGGGGCGGGTTTGCATTGAGGGAGGGCACGTTGAGTAAGATACATGCAGCATGCCGTGGAGGCAACGTTTGGCGACATGCAATCAACATCTGTGGGGGCGGAGCTGCCAACTCTTCAGTGTGCCACGAAATCCACATCCCAAAGATTGCGACAAACTTGCCACATGGATAGGCGTGTTGCTGCTGCGCTCTGACTTCGCGGAAACACCCGTGAATCTCCGCACTTGCCAAGAAGCAGTGATGAGAATCGCCGGTGGCAGGAAATGCACGCGCAATGCCGTGCAGGTTTAGCGATCCGTAAATGCCGTTACTCCCGAGCCGCCGTGCCCCCCCCCCCCCCCCCCCCCCGCGCGCGCTATCGGCGGTTTGTAATGGACGTGCCTACTGGTGAAGGGCAGGCGAGCATAAGCTCTTTAATATTCGCGTGCTGGGTTATTGACGACACTACGAATGACGTCGTACACTACCCTATTTTTCACGACGTGGCGTTGTCACGACTTACTGTTCCGCTGCTGATGGGTATAATGTCGGTCCGGGGTAAGTTACAACAAGCAAGTCATGAACGATGATGGATGACAAAAAGCTACATCATTTGTAACGATATATCGTTGACACGATATATATCGTTCCTAATCACTGTGCGCTGGGGGCATATTGTTGCCCGTCCTTGTTGATGATAACACGGCGGCCACATAATTGCATGAAGGATCGTGGCTAATAAAACACTACCGCACCTGTAACGATTTAACGTTGACACGATGTATCGTCACAAATATTGTCGGGACATAATGTCCGGTGTTCACGACATGTAGGTAACGTTTCCACGTTGACCCAATATACCGTGACTATTGTTCGGGTTGTTGACATACTTGTATGGACGATCGTGAGTGAGAAAAAGCTACCTCATATGTAACGATTTGTCGTTGACACGATATAACGTTACTAACACTGTGATGCGCTAGGGGCATATTGTCTGTCGAGGTTCATGATAACACTGCCACATACTCGTATGAACTATCATGGGTGATAGAAAGCTACCTCGCATGTAACGATTTGACGTTGACACGATATATCGTCACTAACACTATGCGCTTGGGACATACTGCATGGGGTTGATAACACGGCAATGCACTCGTATGAACGATCGTGGGTGATAAAATACTATCGCGCATGTAACGATGTAACGTCGACATGATATATCGTTGCTAACACTGTTGTGCATTACTTGTCACGACGTAACGTTGACACGATACATCGTGCGACTAAGCGAGTAGGTGCCGTTGTCAGCAAGGCTATCGGATCATGAACGCTAACTCGCGGGCCAAATCAAACCCACATAATCTGTGATGACTGCACGCTGAAACGATAGTTCGTGACATTATACGTTAGTGACCTAATGGGGGCGGGGGCCGGGGGGGTTGGGGGGCGGTGAAAACACATACTCTACTTATCACGACAACACGTTGACATGATACATCGTCATCTCGCGGCGTATCTCGGAAAATGTGTGCACAATGCGCTATTGCGGCTGTTACCAAATGTGGCCACAAGAAATATGTGACACATATATTATTATCTCTCAAAGCCGCATACGAATCGTAACATTGTATGTGCAATGACTACAGTGTTGCGATTCCCACGCCATTTTGGGTAGAATGAGTGATGCCGAGTGCGGCAGTCAATATGTGGTATTACGCACGTGTGACTATCTCCACATGTGGCCACGAGAAACCGGCGTCGGAAATTGAAATTGAAATTGATTACAACGTGCTAGTCTGCTGCTCTCCACCGCCCAGACCGAGTTGCTCTTAGGGCCTGCCATCTCTAGCCACAGTAGTGAACACATATAGCGTAATTACAGCTCCGGCTTCTGGTCATCCTCTTTCGTTTCCAAGCCCCGCCGCCTTCCATCACGTGATCAGTAGCTGTGTTACTTTCGGAAAACTACGGGTAGTCGCCTACCGCTAGTTGGCAGTACGGGGATTACGAATGTTGTACTCGTCCCACCCCCTAAAACGTTTGCCTGTACATTGGCAATGCACCAGCGCCGCGCAATCTTCGGTCGTCGTACGCCTTGGCTCCACCTGCCGCCATCGCTGAAAATATCCCGCAGGTCGCGGCGTTGATCGCCCCACCACGCCGGCTGTAGCGGTCCGTCGGCCTCGGCCGCGGTCCGCCGATGCTGCCTCCATCTCGCCCGCCTGAGCTCTTGCGGTAGGATTCCCAAGGGGGTCTGGAGATGGAAAGGCGGGCACCAACCCCCCCCCCCCCCCCCCCCCCCCGTCCGCGTGTACTCGCTCCGTGGTCGGCAGGTGCCCTAGTAGCAATCAAGGACCCGTTGTTGTAGTTGGGGGTGCCTGCCTGGCCGCGGAGACGGCGCAAGCGCCGAACCCCGCGCCCATCCTTGGTGGGCACTACCGCGAGTGTATTTTAAGTGTTTATTATTAACGCGCCGCCCGCCCCGACACCGGCTTTTCTTCCCCGCATGTTGAGACAACAAGCTCGAAAAAGATGCCGATCGGACTTGGATGTCATCATCATCCGATATTGTAGAGCTTGGATACCCGTCTGAACCGGGCCGAGGACCACACCACAGGATTATACGAGGTACTATCCCAACGCCCCTCCTGGTTCCGAGGAGAGGGAGGACCGTCAAGTCTGGGTAGAGATCCAAGGACCTGAGCCATAGAAACCGGAATCATCCGCACTTCAGCCTCGATGTAGGAGAATTTATGGGAATTGATAATCGCGTCACCAGAAGCTACAAATCGGACTTCCACCGGATATAGCGGAAGAAGGAACCAGTGAAATCTTGAACTGCTTCAAGCGGGAGTGGAACGCGGGTATGTTGCCGTACATGCTCGCCACCTTTGCTCCGAAACCATGTTGAGATATCAAGCTCGAAAAAGATGCCGATCTGACTTGGATGCCATCATCGGATACTGTAGAGCTTGGATACCCGTATGAACCGGGCCAATCAAGGACCACACCACAGGACTGTACGGGGTAATGTCCCAACACCGCCCACTGCCCAAAATTTAAGTAAAATCAACGGCACGACAATTGCCACACGTCCTGCATGATCCAAAGGGACTCCGAAAATCCCCTGAGTGGCAGGATGCATGATTGAGCACTGAGTGGGCCTTGCTGCTGAGGAGCGTTAACGGATATTATTATTAGTAAGATTAACTGGTAGTGTGCATGCGCCCGACTCTACATGCATGGGTCAAAAGTAATGAATGGGATTTTAACAGCCGAACTTCAAATCGGTGCCCCACGCGGTACAACGAGCCGTTCGGAATCGGTACTGGGTAAAGAGCATTGACCCGGTTTTGACCTAAAGACGGCCTTTCTAGGCCTCACTGCTCGAGGTTTTGGCCAGACCTGATGGGACAAGTCCCAACGCCTTGTCCAGTTGTAGGGCTAAGCAGCCCTAGAGGAGCATGGGCAGATATACACCGAGCGCGCGATGATGAGCGGAGGCAACTGAGTAGGTCGTAAATCGCAAATCCGAGTTATTTTTTTACAATTTGGATCATCGCCCTGCGGCCGGTTTTCGCAGCTAGACAGCGTAGATTTTGCATCAAAATGTACGGGGTCGGCTGGGACCGAAATATCTACCACTGTGAGATTCAGATGTGACATACAGGTGACGAAGCACTACTACTAGCGACTATTATTTATCCGTGAAGGCTGCTGCTGGTGGCGGCACGTCCATCCAGTTACGTGCGAGTACATCCGGCGTTATTGCCGGCGGGCGATAAATCCTTTTTGTCATCATTCTGGTAGCCGTACGAGCCCGGTAAAATGTTACATGGCACTGACGTACAAGGTACAAGGTTGTCCGTGCAGTACCGGGTAGTACGCGATATATTTATTGAGCCGGTACCGGGTATCATAGTACCCGGTACCCGGTACCCGGGCACGACGGACAGTGGTCCTGTGGATAAGTACGACTATTAGTACATGGGAGCGCAAATCGCAGCCGTACGTATTTGGTAACACTGGGGAATTTGCAGTACTAGTACTGCTGATCGGGCCTGCCAGCCGTCCGATCAAAGGTCATCAGATGGGCGGTTTGGCTGCCATGTTTTGCCAAAGAGTGCTCACGTTACATAAATATTCGCGAGGGGGAGGGCGGGGGCAGGCAGCGGTTTGCCGAAGAATGATTGAATTACAATATTCGCGACAGCTGCCATCGGGGGATGTGGCCCGGGGGGGGGGGGGGGGGTGCGGGGGCGGGGGGACCACGCCCGCCCCGCCCCCCCCCGCCCCCCCTCGCCGCCAGCCGCTCCCGCCTGGGGGGGGGGGGGGGGGGGGGGTAAAGGGGGCGGGGGCTACTGCTTGTTCTTGTTCTTGCGTGCCCGGGGGACCCTCCGCTTCGACGATCTCGCTGCCTCCGCCTCCGCCTCCGCCTCCGCCTCCGCCTGCGCCTCCGACTCCGCCTCCGACTCCGCGACCGTCAGTTTCTTACCTCGGCGTTTCTTCACTGGCCTCTTCCGCTTCTTGTCATCCGTCAGTGTCTTCACCACCCCGGGAGGCTGTGCCGTCGACGACGCCGCCATGAGCTTCCTTACCTTGGCGTCGGGACGCCCCCTGTGCCCAGACACCCACAACAAGCCACAATCGTTTCGCCTTTAAGCGGCTGAGGATGCGGCCTCCTCGGCCACCACGAGTTGCGCCGCTGGCACTGTGGAAGCCTTGGCGTTGAGGTGGGCCTTACGGCGCTCCCGGACGAACCTGCGCGCGGCACAAGTTAGCCACGAGTGGGTGCGTGCTAATGCGGAGGATGGAGTGTTTTGTTGCGCGCCCACCTTGTCACGGGTTTCCTCATGTCTTTCTCGTCCTCCTCGATGCCGGCGGCGCGGACACGCGAGACAACAAGGCTCGCCGCCCACTTTTGCCCGGGGGGGCGAGGTCGGCCATGGCGCTGTGAGCGGTGAAGGGGGGAGGGGGGGGGGCGGGGGGGGGGGGGGGGGGGCGGCCGAGGTGGAGAAACTAACACCCAGTCGACGACCGCCTTCCGCAGCAGTCAACGACACATCGGAGGCGAGGAGCAGCGCGCCACTACTATTTATATGCACGTATTGTCAAGAGCTAGTCGGTGCGGCATTGTGTCGGTGTAATTTCGCAATGTTTATTGTTGAAGTAGCACGGCGTAATGGATACGGCGAGTGAATCCGGGATAATGTGTGCGACGAATGTGCGCGCGCAGCGGTGTGCGGCGGTGTGCGGCGGCGGTGTGCGGCGGTGTGCACCGATGTTAATTTAGTGTGAATATTATATCGGCCGTAGACGATCAGGTCTGGCAGCACCGCCCGTGCTTGTAAATAAGCGACAATGGGTCTAGTCTCCCGCTAGTCTGTGCACCGCAAGTGCACTCCGCAAGCCTCGCCTCCATCCGCGTCGGAACCGGTAGTAAGTGTTGTTGTGTGCGCACATCGTGACAACATTAAACGGTGGCAATTGCAATTATTAGCGGTGGATAATGTGAAGGCGTTTTCGAAATCGACAGAGAATGAGGCGGTGCTGGCGGAGTGCATTGGCGGTGCACAGAATAGCGTGTTGCTGGGGTTTTGGCTGCATCGGACGCCGTATTCCCACCCATCCGGCACGGAATGTCCGGTTTTCACACATTTGTGTGTTAATAAAGCAGTGTGAATATTACGCGTCTTTTACGCCGGGTGGATGGGCATCCGGCGTCCGATGCACCCCAATTATTTGCAGCACGCTACTCTACGCACCCCCAACGCACTCCGCAAGCCTCGCCTCCATCCGCGTCGGAACCGGTAGTAAGTGTTGTTGTGTGCGCACATCGTGACAACATTACACGGCAATTGCAATTAGCGGTGGATAATGTGAAGGCGTTTTCGAAATCGACAGAGAATGTGGCGGTGCTGGCGGAGTGCATTGGCGGTGCACAGAATAGCGTGTTGCTGGGGTTTTGGCTGCATCGGACGCCGTATTCCCACCCATCCGGCACGGAATGTCCGGTTTTCACACATTTGTGTGTTAATAAAGTGTGAATATTACGCGTCTTTTACGCCGGGTGGGTGGGCATCCGGCGTCCGATGCACCCCAATTATTTGCAGCACGCTACTCTACGCACCCCCAACTCACTCCGCAAGCCCCGCCTCCATCCGCGTCGGAACCGGTAGTAAGTGTTGTTGTGTGCGCACATCGTGACAACATTACACGGTGGCAATTGCAATTACCGGTGGGTAATGTGAAGGCGTTTTCGAAATCGACAGAGAATGAGGCGGTGCTGGCGGAGTGCATTGGCGGTGCACAGAATAGCGTGTTGCTGGGGTTTTGGCTGCATCGGACGCCGTATTCCCACCCATCCGGCACGCACGGAATGTCCGGTTTTCACACATTTGCGTGTGAATATATATAGTGTGAATATTACGTAGGCGTCTTTTACGTTGGGTGGATGGGCATCCGGCGTCCGATGCACCCCGAATCTCACCAACACGCTACTCTACGCACCCCCAACGCATTCCGCCAGCCCCCCCTCTTTCCGCGCAGGTCCTACGTTCCATTGTATGTATATACATACGTACATGTATTGCTCCGAAACCAGCCCAAACTTTATGAGTGCACAAGTGTAAATGGGGGGGGGGGGGGGGGGGGGGTGGGGGGGGGGATGTGGCGGCGGGGCATCCACTCACACATACCCCAGCGATGCATGACAAATATTACATGCCGTGGCGGGTCGGCGGGCCGACCCGGCGGGGGGGGGGGGGGGGGGGCGTCTATTCAACTACACGTGCGACAGTGTCGTTTCGTGGAGCAGTATATGTGCCCGGCCTCATTTATACCGCCCCCTACCTGCGCTGCATGGTCTACCCCTACGAATTACTTAGCACAAACCGTCATTACTTAATAGGAACCTAGCACAGCCAGGCTTATATGCCCGCTTTCCCGATCAACTTCTACGCACTTTCCGTCCCTCAACCGCCGGACATGGGGGTTAAGCCGCCAGCCTCGGCAGTTGCTTAGCCAGACTTGGCATCCCGTACCGTGTCCATGGCTTCGCAGCTCTGCCGCTGGCACACGCCGAGTCCGGCGCTTGCTGCCGCGGGGTTGCGCACGCATGCACGCACGGTAATACGCCGCCGACGCCGCCACGCTTACTTCCACCACCTTCGCCAGCCGCAGCTTCGCACGCCTTTCCGCCGACATACGAAACGCACGAATCCCCCCCCGTCCCCGCGTCATGTATATTATATTCGAGGCGACTATGCGGGGCGCAGCACACGCCGCGGCGTGGGTCGGCGGAGCGACAGGCGGCGGGAGCCCTAATGGCCGGGCAGTATCCACACCCACACAGGCACCGCCGCTCACCTCCGACGCGGATGAACCGCCTCCCAAAGGAAACATGCCGGTTGGTGGTAAGCCCAGCAGGCGTGCGTGGGGTGCCGGCGCCGGTACTGGTGCGACGGAGCTGTCGCGTCAGGAACCGCACCGCATGTGGAGCAACACATGGCGGTGCCGGCCCCACCTATGTCTAGGGCCACCTCCTCACAACACCCCGCCACGACGGCGTCGGCCACCGCCGACGGCGCCGTTGCGGGGGGGGACGCCCTGCCAGGCGACGATGATGCGCCTGGTGCGCCGCGTCAGGAGGCAGAGGAGGCCGTGGTCGAGGCGACTGATCGGGCTGAGGGGGTTGTCGAGGCGAGCGAGGCTGCGCTCGCGCCACCCGCCCCGCAGCCACCTGCGGGACATGCCGACTTGCTCGTCGCCATGTTGACCGGAGCACTACGAGCAGTGGCGGGAGGCGGCCACATGCACTATCATGTGCGTGTCCTGGCCGGACGCCCGTCATGCGTGGACTGCGGCCAACGGACGGACTGGGAGTGTTGCTGCGACGGCACCCCGGCTTTGTGCGGCCCCAAGTACCCATGCATGGCGACCCATCAGCGGGCAGTCCCCTGCCCGACCACGGCCACGAAGAGGGCGGAGTTCCGCCATGTCAGGGACGCGTTCCACGACGCGACTCGCGCCGCCGTGTGTGAGGCTTCCGAGAAGGCACGCGCGGCTGGTAGGGTGCGCAGGGTGAGGCGGCGGACGGCCCAGGAGCTGAAGGAGAGCGAGACATGCCGTCAGTGAGGTCGGGCGCAATGTCATTGGGTGGGGCACACGGACGTGTAACACTTGCACTTTGCGCGTACTGCTGGGTTACATCCAGGCTGCGTCACACTATGCAACCGGAAAGGCTGCGTTGCTACTGCAAACAATGCGACGCCTCACTCTGTAGCAACCGCTGCCGCGCCTATCCCACAGCCGCTGCCCCCCCCCCCCCCCCCCCCCCCCCGCGCGGGATCCCCGCCATCAGCAGCTTGCACTTGCACTTTGCGCGTACTGCTGGGTTACATCCAGGCGGCGTCACACCGGAAAGGCTGCGTTGCCACTGCAAACGATGCTACGCCTCACTCGGTAGCAACCGCTGCCCCGCCCATCCCACTCGGGATGCTGAGAGCAGCTAAAGGGCACCGGGGGCGGGGCAAGAGGGAGCCAATGATTGTGGAAGAGCGGGGACCCGCTTGCATGCCATCGTATTATATCTTGCACAATATCTGTTGCTGCACTCATATCTCACATCACTAGCTTAGCTATAGTGATTCCCCCCCGCCCCCCCCCCCCCCCCCCCGCACTGCGTACGCACAAGCCTGGGTATACGCATCAACTGCCCGCCGGGATGAGAAACTGGTATTGGTAGTGTGTCTGTGGGGTGGAGGGGGGGGGCAAAAGAGCTGCCAATTGCTGCCAAGCTGGTGCGTTACATTGGGGCAGGCGCTGGGCAGACAATTGGGGCTCGCTTCAGAGCATTGTCTAGTGCCTATGCGGCTGCGCCGCCTCCGCCGCATGCAGACTCTGCGGGCTCACCAGCACCGCCACCTCAGTCATGCGGCCCTGCATCCCGCAGCCCGCCGCCGTCAGCCAGATCAGAGGTATCCAGAAGCCAGTGCTGGGGTTGTTGCGGCATGACCGCATAGTTTTCAGCGGCTGCCGTCCACAGCTTGTAATGCATCCCTTTCCGCCGATTCCGCTGTATGCGCTGTCTTAAAGCCGCGCTGCCCCGGCCGCCGCGCCTTGGCGCCGCGCTGCCCCGGCCGCCGCGCCTTGGCGCCGCGCTGCCCCGGCCGCCGCGCCTTGGCGCCGCGCTGCCCCGGCCGCCGCGCCTTGGCGCCGCGCTGCCCCGGCCGCCGCGCCTTGGCGCCGCGCTGCCCCGGCCGCCGCGCCTTGGCGCCGCGCTGCCCCGGCCGCCGCGCCTTGGCGCCGCGCTGCCCCGGCCGCCGCTGTCTTGGCGCCGCGCTGCCCCGGCCGCCGCTGTCTTGGCGCCGCGCTGCCCCGGCCGCCGCTGTCTTGGCGCCGCGCTGCCCCGGCCGCCGCTGTCTTGGCGCCGCGCTGCCCCGGCCGCCGCGCCTTGGCGCCGCGCTGCCCCGGCCGCCGCGCCTTGGCGCCGCGCTGCCCCGGCCGCCGCGCCTTGGCGCCGCGCTGCCCCGGCCGCCGCGCCTTGGCGCCGCGCTGCCCCGGCCGCCGCGCCTTGGCGCCGCGCTGCCCCGGCCGCCGCTGTCTTGGCGCCGCGCTGCCCCGGCCGCCGCTGTCTTGGCGCCGCGCTGCCCCGGCCGCCGCTGTCTTGGCGCCGCGCTGCCCCGGCCGCCGCTGTCTTGGCGCCGCGCTGCCCCGGCCGCCGCGCCTTGGCGCCGCGCTGCCCCGGCCGCCGCGCCTTGGCGCCGCGCTGCCCCGGCCGCCGCGCCTTGGCGCCGCGCGGGGTATCGAGTCCTCCCCTCCCTAGTGAGCGCGTCCACCTGCGCCTTGCGCTCGGGGCCGTCCTCCTCCGTCACCACATTCTGCAACCCCCACCGCGTGACGAACCACGCAGCTCCTTGCATGCGCTTGTACATGTGCCCAAGCACCGCCTAGGGACGCGAAGCTCCTTCTCGGTCATGATCGCCTTCACCCGGGCCTCCTCGAGCAGCGGACCGGCGTTAAGAATGGAAAACGTTTCCATGTGGTGCAAGCAGTCCTCCATGACCCAGCCGGACTGCACCGTCACCTTGCCTGACCCTGCAGTCATGGAGGGGAATGCCGTCACGCCCACGCCCACGCCCACGCCCACGCCCGGGGGGGGTGGGGGGGGGTTACCTTTCGATTCTTGGACACTGCAAACGAAGGGCGCAACCCGCGTTCAAAGTTGCTGGGTATCGGGACTAAAGCCTGGCGCCGGTCTTCCTGCTTCATAGCTCGGAATCCAATGTGGCCCTGCACGGTGACAAATTTCCTCCATAAGTCCCTTCCCAAGCCAAAAAAAAACAGGTGGAACGGCGCGAGGGGGAAGAGGTTGATCATGCTGACATAGCCCAGGACCACATGCACATGGCACACGCCATGGCAGCCAGTGTTCTGCTTGGCCTCCGCCAGCCGGGTTGTGTTGAACGCACGCCGGGCAAGGTGCGTGATTCACTGGACAAGTCATCGCCTTGATGGACGGTTACCAAGCGAGCATCCCCGTCCGCATCCACAGGGGGGTGCTCCTGGGCAGCCGCCATAGCCTCCACAACCTGCCACGCCGACCGGGCGGGTGCGTGTGATTCCATACAACCGCAGTTGAGTGGTGCCACCAGCACGCAGGCCGGGCCCACTCACCTCTGAACGCAGAAGGTCCACAATGTCACCGTCCTCGAAAACAGCGCGCCACTGGGTCGCCCCGCCGTAGTCCTCCAACACCCACTCGGTAACGACGCCGGTTATCACGCCGTAGTGCCATACTCCCCGGAACTTCTTGGCGATGACCTTCATGTAGAAGTCGCCGGGATCGCCTTTCCATATCACGCCCTCATCGCGGGTTCGACGCCCGCCGGCGGCCACGCAGGCGCGTCGATGTCCATACCGTCTTCGCCAACGGGGTCCTCCCCCACGCCCATCACATCGTCCACCTTCGAGCCGCCGTCGTCCGAGACCGGCGCCCGTGGGCCGTTTCCGACGGCTGCAGCTACTCCTGCTGCCGCGCTTGTTGCTGCTGTTGCTGCTGCTGCTGCTGCCGCCCCTGCTGGTGCTGCTTGTGATAAGGCGGCCTTGCGGCGCAACTTAGCCGCACGCTTCAACGAGTGGCTACAGTTCGGGTATTTCCGGAAGTGCCGCTCTCGCGCCGTCCTTTCACTACTACCCGTCACGATGCCGTGGCAGTGCTTGCATGTGTACACGCCATCCTTCGACACACTCGCTATCCATCCCTTTGCCGGCATGCCTGCTGCCGCGCGCGGGGGGCGGGGGGGGGGTTGAGAGTTGGGGTGGATGTAACCCACCACCGGCAGGCAACACAGATGCGAGTGCGCGGCTGTCCGCGCTTGATTCAACGGTGAGCGGCGGTGACCGTGAGGCGACCCCGTACTTCATGCGCGTGCTGGGGCGTTACACAATCATCAGCAGTTAGGGCGGCTGCATTAAAACGCGCACCTACGAACACCACCTACCGCCTACCACCTACCGTACCACCTACATCCGCCCACACCTCCGCCCGTCGTGCCGCACATCGCGGCACACCGCGGCGATGTGCAGCGATGTGCAGCGAGTACTTGCAGCCGCCTGTACTTAGCCCGGGTACTCCGCGTCGGCGGGCGACACGCGAGCCCGCGTGCGCATATCAATTTGATGAAATTATGGAAACGAGAAATTCATATAGTACTTTACAGGTCGCGCGCGATAGTCGTCGCTACTGGGTATGAAATCCACGTCCCTCGTCCGTCCCGTATCGTCCCCGTATGTCGTCGTTCGTCACCAGTAGGGCACATTTACGTCACATCTGAATCTCACAGTGTACGACTGGTACGGGGCCGCCAGACCGGATGGTGTCCGGAAAGGCGCCGCGCGTCCCGAGCCCCCGCCGGTGTTGTAAATTACATGCCACCAGCGATCACGTGGCTCATCAGGATAGTACATTCCGCTATGCTGCTCTTGGCCTCTCATCATGGCCAAGACGCTGGAAAAGCCTGAATAATTGCTACGGCACCTGGGCTTATCGGACACGCTACACCCCTGTGGGATGGCGTATATCAATGCCTCATGCGCTTTCACAACTAACCAGACTATCCCTAATCTAAATCGAGCAGCATCCGGAAAAGTACCACACAAGCAAATACTTGTCTCCAGGTGGGCGGGTGGGAGACAATATAGTCGGGTGCCTTCCAACAACTGAAGGCGCTCCCGGTCCGCGGCCGCCCTTTACACTCGGAGAAAGGGCGCCGCCGGACCGGCGCCAGCCGGTCCAGGCGAACTGGGCCGGCAGGGTCGTCACATAGCCCTGTCGGCGATGCAAAAACCAGGGTTTCCTAGGTCGTTTCTCCCAAGGAAACCCTACAGTTTTCGCAGCTAGGCAGCGTAGATTTTGCATCAAAATGTACGGGGTCGGCTGGGACCGAAAGATCCAACAAATGAAAGAACAGTGGCCGGTCTGGCGGGGCCCGTACACGGACATATGCGAGCCAAATCATACAGGGAATTACATACATTCAGGTACAGACACAGGTATGGGACATCACAAGCACGGTAGGAAATTGCCACTAGGTCGGGACCTACGTTGCGTCCTGGGATGAATCTGAGTTGGTGTCGGGTGATGAACCGTCATCGTCACTATCGTCCAGCTCGTCTTCTTCGGCAAGTGTAAGGATCGCACGCGACACGGACAAAACGTGCTCCTCATCCAGCCCCATGTAGCGGAGCTGAGCCGAGGTTGACTTCCAGCCACCATGCTGCCCCCATGTTGCAAACGGGGTGTCCGCGTTAGCGGCGGCGGAAGCGCCGCCACTCCAGCTGGATTGGGTGCCGAACCAGGTCAGGAAAGCGGCCTCGGTCATCACAGGGGTCGGTGAGCAGCGGGCTCAACCACCGCGCGAGGTAGCGTCTGAACGTGGGGTACTCAATAGGGGAGGAGAGGGGACTATCCCTAGCCCCCCCTTGTGCCGAAGGACTGTGCCGCTGAACCCCGGGAACACTGGCATGGTGGGTGTAGCCCAGCGGATCATGACGGCACGATACCGGCGCAGGCGGCGGAGTCCATAGACGCACACCACGGCGCCGGGCATCTTAGCGACACGCACCTTGCCACATAGGCGGTGCTGGTCGTTCTTGCGCTTCACGAAGAGGAATTTGAGGTAAGTCGGGAGGAAGGAGACCTCCTCCCACCGAAGGACCCGGAGGTCGCTGTAGCGGCAGAAACCGGCAAAACTAACGGCCGCGGCGACTGCTAGTATATATCCAGGAACAAATACATGAGTCGTCCCGGCAGTGCAGCCGGACGAGCTTCGCGATGTCGGACCATGCGAAGGGTTCCTTGGCGTTCTTCACGGCGAGCCCCAGGGTGCGCTTGGCTGCCGCCCGGACCGAGGCGCAACATGGCGAGAAGGTAGGACTGGGATGCATATTCACCCGGTGCATCTGCGATACCGCCGCGGATGCGGACCTGATCACGGAATAACTGTTGGTAGACGGGGCGTCCAACCGAGCTTGTAAAACCACAGCCACCACAATCGGAGCCGCTGGGATAGGGCACATGGGGGGTGTCCGAGCTTCGCAAAACATCACGAACCGATTCCATATGTAGGCATAGCCACGATTAGAGCCAGCTGCCCACTGCCGTGGAGCTGACGTGATCAAAGCATTAAACAGTGATGTGCCGGTCACATCGGAGGATGCCACCGGGTTACTCGGCCAGGCGGAGGTACACCCACGGGTGATGGCCGAATCGTGAGCTGTGACGGTCACACCACCTCGGGTGGAGGCAGCGGTGGCGTGCTGGGGTGTGCCGCGCGCCAGGCTGGCAGTCGACACGCAAGGCGAGGACGCGCCAGTTCCTGGAGCAGCTCGGGCGGTTGTTACCACTGGCCTCGCTAGAACTGAATAGCTCCTCGCCGCTTTCGAGCATGACCCAATCGATCACACAGTCAGCTAGGTGCCTACGGTCAGGAGCTACTAATGTCCACCAAGACTGACTAGGCCATAAAGGCACTATAACTGTAGCGACCGCGCAATCATGCTTCAGCTTGCGAATAACCCGGCCAATGCAGCTAAACGGAGCATTAATCCAGTTGTTCACATTACCGCCCCAAAAGTGGCTGAAAGCGTCGACGCCTTCGCATCTAGGGCACCAAAACCGTGAGTAGAATCTCGGTACTTGATGGTTCAGATCAGATGCGAACCGGTCGATATGGTGAATGCCCCACTTCAAGCTGAGGCGCCGAAAAAACTTGGGCAGTAGCTGCCAATCGTCTTTGTCGAGCGTCTTAGAAATCTCGTCAGAGTCCGGACTCTTCTCTCGGGAGGCCCATACTATAGAGAGTAACGCTCCCAAGGAGAGACACGGAGGTAGACTTGTTGAGCCACCGAGTTCAGTGACAGGCTTGAGCGTGAGCCGTGCCGGCAAACTGGTAGCATGCTTTTATTATCTACCTGGACCTGCACTCGTCTGCCTGCGATCAGGTGTGACAGTGACTTCAGGACAAAGAGTAGGCCTCGAGTCTCACGGTGTGTCGAGGACGCTACACGTTCCCACGGAAGGAAGAAGCCGTGAGCTTTCGCGACGGGGTCGGAGCTGCCATCTGTCGGCCTTGCCAGGCCGCCCCAGCCGATGCCCGAGGCATCACATTCCAGAAAAACGGACAGCTTGCTATCCATGTCAGGTACGATGCGTCCAGTGAACTGCTGCCTAGACACTCGGGACCAAAACTGTAGCTCCTCGCGGGAGAGAGAGCAACGCGATGACCCCATCGTTCAGCTTGGGCAATGTTGGCATGCAGACCTCTGGAAAATAGCCGAGCAACCGGGCCCAACGCTAGCCCCATGGAAATAAATTTCCCAGTACAGCTGGCTAGGGCCTTGACTTTGTGGCGTCTGCGATGGCCATGCAGCAGGGACTGGATATCGAGCTGAAGGGCATCCCATCGCTTCTGAGGCACAAAGAAGGTGCCAGCCACGGTGTCCAAATCAAACCCCAGGTGGGTGATGGTGGGGCTAGGGTTCAGACTGGATTTTTTGAAGTTGATGTTGACATGAGCGTGCTCAACATCGGCCAACACTTGCTGAGTAGTCAAATGTGCCTTTCTGACAGAGCTAGAGATGACAGCCAGTCATCTAGATAGCAGAGCATCCTGATGCCCTTACTGCGCCAATGTCGCACCATAACTCCCATTACCTTAAAAAAACAGCGGGGGGCATCAGATAGCCCAAAACACAGAACCCGCCAAGTATAGAATTTTCCTCTTCACTCGAACCCACTGTAAGGAGCAGCTGAGTCATGGAGGCGGACATGATAATAGCCATGAGTCAGGTCCATACTGGTCAGCAAGTCCCCGGGGTTCACCATGTCTGACAACTTAGACAACGACTCCATTTTGAAAGGAGTGTAAACCAAATGCTTGTTGACATGACGCTGGTCACAGATCAGCCTAAGACCACCATGGAGTTTGGGGACTACACCCAAGGGATTCAGGACCAGGACGCACAGACTAAGACTCCTCTCTGATATGGCCTCGCGGCAATAACAGAGCGATCTGCCCATCAATAAAATCAGGGTGCTGAAGAGCAGAAGGGTGATTTGGCAGGTAGATGGCTGGATGGAGCGGGTCCATCAGCCCAGTTCATACGGTAGCCATGCCTGACCCAATCTCTGACCTGACTGTTTCTGACTGAGTCAGTGATGCTGTCCCAAAATTGCCGGCCTTTACGGATAACACCGGCAGATTCCACAGGAGAATTGGTGTCCAAAGCCGGCTCATGAGGAAGCTTAAAATTAGCTGACGATAAAACTGTCACAAAATGCCAACGCCACAGACAGCATCATAGTGGTCAGCAAGCAGTTTGGATGGCTGCTGCATAAATCAAACAGGGAGTTTGAAATCGAAATTGTCTGAAACTGAAAATAACAGTATTCTCAAAATAAATATCGCTCCGTCAAATCAAGACATGAATCGTCGCACATGGTGTGCTGCTCTTCACACATATGAAATCACCGGCCAACTTATGAAAAGTTTCAGAGGCAACTGCCAGAGGCAGCACAGGATAGCAGAGGCCATCATATGTATTAAACACGAGGTATAACTCAGAGGTATACCAACAAACAGGTGATTCCCCTTGAGGGGAATCAGAGCTGCCACGACACGAGCCTGAGCTCAGCTCCCGGAGGAGGGCTAACAGTCGCCCGGAGGCCTAACTGCAGCTACACGAAATACCATCACTGGCCAGGCCAAGAGGATTGCAGACTCCACAGCTTCAGCGACGTGCACTCGGGCAGTCCCTACTGAAGTGACCCTTCCTCTGGCAGCGGTAACATGTGATGTCCGCAGCAAAAGACCGACCAGGTGAAGTCCTCTCCTCACGACGGCCGCCCTCCCTCCGGTTGTCGCTCCCACGGCGAGACGACCCAGGCTTGCGAGAAGAAGAAGCTGGCTTCGCACGCGAAGAAGAAGAGGAAGGTTTCTTGGCCTTGACCTTCTCAATCGCCTTCTTCAGCTCCTTGTTGTCCGCCGAGCCCTTCTCGCCGAGCGGGTCCACTGAATCAAACTCCCTAGCAACTTCCGCGCCGTACTCGTGCTCCACATGAAGCTTCTTGCCACGCTTGTTGATCCGAAGAGCCACAGTGGAACACAAGGCCAGAGCCGCGGTAATCGCCTTGAACAGCTCCGCAGACGAAGCCGGAGAGGAAGCATGAAGATCGGTGCCGTGCTCTACCAGATCACGCAGAGGCTCCTCCGCCGGTGCCAAAAGGTCCTGGATCTTGAAGATATCGTCTAGGTCGCGTTGAAGAATACGGGCATCAGCGGTATGGCGGCGGTGAACCATACCATCCTTGTCGAGCCAGCCATCCTCGGGTGCGTTGATGGTGCGAGACGGCACTTCCGCAGCCGGGGGTTGAGCTGGCCTCTTGCCCTTGCGATCGTAGTCGGCGTCCCCTTCCGCAACGCGTTTCGAAGCTGAAGCTGAAGTGGACGGACCGCTCGACGACGCGACCGCCTGCCTAAGCTCTGAAATCTCACGTTCGATACGGAGTAGAGCTGCATAGGTATCAGCTAGATCCGCTGGAACCGGCGCGGCGGGTGGCTCGGATGGCGCACTCGAAGGATGGCGCTCAGCGAGGGCTGCCACAACGGCCTTCGACTTCACCGCAGCCACGAGAAGCAGGGGGTCGAGCAGGCATAGCAGGAACAGCGACTGGCAAGCCATAGCTACGAAAGTCCAGTGGGTTGCACGGTCTCGCCACGGTCAAGACGGCAGATTGCGCGTACGCCGTTGTTATTTCCGACTCGGCTAATCACATTGGCACAGGTATTTCGGACAAGCAACGATCGCCTACGCGCACTCGAAACCGACCCGCAACCTTAGTGCGGACCTCGCAGCTACTCTGGCGGGGCTAGAACGGGCCTTGGTCAGCTGTGCTGGCCAGTACGGTGGTGGAGGTGGCGTGCACCCGTGTGGTGCGTAATCCTGTGCCGTGCTGAAAACTTATTTTAAAAAAACACTTCCGACCACCTGCCGCGCGCCAGTCCACCGATATCGACTCCGGGCAGCATATCATACGAGCTTGGGGTCTACGGCTAGCCCTAGACCTCAACTACAATCTGGGCCTATAACGCCTCGAGTGCGGTCATCCTACTGGTCGTAGTGTGAGGAAAACTAAATTTTCGATCCAAATCTTGATTGATCCAAATTATGAGCAATGCTCCTTTTAAATATAACTTAATCAGCCGTGATTGTCACTTTCCGGCTGCGGCCAGAGCGTTTAAGCAACGCTCTTTGTACGCACGCAGGTTTGATTCGCCGTCGGCACATTTCCTTGGGCCCGCGCTGCGCGTGAACCACGGTGCGCGGACTTATCGCGGGCTTAGCGGGCGCGGGTGCGGGTGCGGGTGCGACTAAGTACCGCGCACACAGTTTACAGTCACACTGCGACCTTATGTAAACTGCGATTTTTGCGCAGTTTCGTGCTAACCGGCAATGTCCGTTTTTTCCGGGGCGCACTAGCGGGCGGGTATCCCTGATTTTTGAACCGCATACGCCAAGCGCGGGCATACATGGGCTCGCGGCGCAAGATAGCCGCAACATGACCCCGCATGTTTTCAAAGCAGGGCAAAGAAATACCCTAGATAATACTAGATTTCCACCGCATACACGCGATGTAACGCATTTGCATCTGGCATGTTGTAGGATTTCACAAATGCTAGTCGCTAGATGTAAATGCGTACATGTCCACCATGCGTCATCGCATTCATTTTACGTTTTTACATCAGGGCATTAACATATCCGCACTACAAACATAACTAACAATAGCTATGAAAGGTTACCAGCAAAAGAGAGACAAAAGCCTGAAACCAAGGTCGAGCAGGAGGCCAGGGAGCCAAGAACCAAGGGAGATCCAAGGGAACCACGAAGTCGCCAAGCTGTCATGAATCAAAGAGACCACCGCCCCGGGGTAGGCCATCAGCCGCGGCGAGGACGCTTGCACCCAATGACCCGGGTCATAGCAACACATGCTGACGAGCGACGCGACGTAGGCGCATGAGCACCATCACGTGCCGCGCGCACGGCCGCGACCCCGCCAAGAACGTTGTCTGCATGTGCTATGTTGATGAGCAAGGATAAACGGCAGCGCCACGCAGACAAGAGCTGGCCGATTTTATGGCCAGTGTGTGTGTGGCTAGCTTTCGCGAGCTCCACCAATCAAGAAGGCCTCAGGGTGCGGGGCCAGCGAGACGAACTCTGAAACGGCGAAAGGAACAGAACGAAGCATGTCGGCGGCGTTTCGGACACCCTCATCATACTTCTGGATTTTGTGGCGCTCTGCAGCCCGCATTGCAGTCGTTGGATCCGAGCTTGGCACGCCGAGGATAGGGGCAATGGTCGTATCGACAACAACCGTGTTCCCGCGGATACCACCATACCCAAAAAGCCCAATATCGGCCGGCCGGCCGTTGCTGCCCTTCGGAAGAGAAACAAGCACCGACGGATTCGTGAGGATCTGGACACCCACGCCCAGGGCGGACTTCACTTCGTGCCTGGCAAACGTCGGAAAGGCCATGTGCCGCCCACTCGTGTGCGGCGTGATTGGAGTCGCCCCCAGAGCAACGTGCCACGTGATCAGCGTACGCGACCACCCAAGCTGAAGGAGTGAATTCCACGCCAACTTCCTCAAAACGGGCCAGTAGCATGCCTTGTACCGAGAAGGAGCAAAAAGCACAAGGGCAGGGCTCGCCAAGGGAGAGGACATGAGCCGCCGGAAGGCCAAATGGGCGGCAAGCGGCAACGCGGAACATGGAATCGTAGTACTCAGGGGAACGCTCACGGACTCCACCAAGGCGTCCCTCACTTGCAGGATCAGTCACCAGGAACGCTGTCGCAGCGCGGCCCCGGAAGCGGTTATTGTCAGGGCCGCTTGTAGGCATACGCGCAACGAGCTTTGCGAAGCGGACCGTGTGAATGCGGTGGCTCAGGGTTTCTTGGACTTTCCGCATGGAGTGCAAGGGGAAGTCCGAGTGATGCGGGATAGCTTGGAGGTCGGCCGCCGAGCGCATTATAGACGCCGGCTCAGCCCATCGGCCGAGCAGCCGGCACGGGCAACGTGAGTGCGCTTGGAGGGTGGCAACTTTAGGGCAGAGGCCAACGGCCCCGCTAGATCCTCAAGCACCGCGTCTCCACACTCGTCAACGACACGGGTATGAGCAGCGCGAAGCTCGACAGTCCACATCGGCGCCGACACGTTGGCGCCGGCATCGGGCTCGAACGTTGGGATGGCCAAAGCATGGTGAATCGACGACGCCCCAACAAGGTAGAGGCTAAGAGGGCTGGATACGCATGGCGGGTCGGAAAGGAACGCACCGGCGTTGCTCAGGGTGGCATGTTGAGCACGGAGGAAAGTCACAGCTTGGCCAACCTCAAGGGCGGCAGCGGCGATGTGGGAGGCATTTGCGATAACCACATTATCGCCGATGCCGAGGCCCCCAAATTGGACCGGGAGGGACAGCTGCGTGCGCATGGAGGGCGTACGTAGCCAGGAGGTCGGGGCTAACACCCCAAATGCCGGCGAGCGTTGAAAACGCGGCGGCGTCTGCATCTTCAAGGAAGGACGTAATAGTGTCGCCAAACCCCTCAGAGCGACCCAAGTCTCGAGGCGTGGAGCGGAGGTGGTGGCCGAAACTCCGGCCGCAAACTTGCAGCAAACGAGTAGCAGTGTGGGAGTGGAAGTGGTCGGCCAAACCGAAAAGCCGGGAGCCGAATTGGTGAAACTTTTCGACAAATTTGTCCACAACAGTTCCCGGGCGACAGTGGCCGAGCCCACAGGGGCACCAAGCACCTTGATTCCAGACGAGGAGGCTGCAACACCATGCAACAAATGCCCATAAGGAAGGGCGCGTAACGGGGACGAAGAGCCAACCTGACAATACGCGCCTGTCGTTTGCAAATGGTGACGCTTAACCCAACGCTTAACCCAACGCTTAACCCATTGTGCGACTACTAGGGGCGGCTAGCTGCTCGAGGGAAGATTAGGATATATGCTCGCAGGGCGGCAATCAGTTTGGCGAAATGTGGCGTGCAGCCTGCAAGGCCCATCCGTTCATCACTTTTGACGCCTGTAGTACCCTGTGTGGCCAAATGCATCGCTGATGGATCCTGCTCGCGCGTTGCAGTGCCAGCGCATGCTGATCGGATGCTGGTGATGCTGAAGATGGGTATGAAGTCGAAGGGATCGCTACGTACAGCACATACACATACGGTACACAAGTCCTACGCGCATGCCGGTACGGCGTACTCTAGAGTCATACGGAAGCTGACAAGCCCCATCTCTCGGCCTGTCCTCCATTAGGGGATATAGGGAGAAGGATTTAGTAGTACTCGTCCTAGCGGAAAGTGGCTGAAAAGCTACCCGGGCCTGCTGTCACATGCACGCTGCCGCTTCTCTCGTCGTTTCGCTGTGAAGGTGCTGCACGACTCGCGACTGTGCCGGCCGGGATGGGCGACCCCGCACGTGATATCGTCGTCACCTGCGCCCAGCAAGCTCAGTCTCCAGAGCCGCGCCGCCGTGGCATCGCTGCCGCTTATCAGGGGCGGCCCAGCAACGAGGATACAGTAGGGTCTGTACACGAAATACATGCACGGGTTAATACTTACTGGCGGCGTAGGCATAGTCTCTCGTCAACGACGCCAGTGGCGAGGGCCGCGCCCGCGGCCCGCCTTTCCTGGCGAGTACCCCGCGAGGGCGACTTCTTCGCGGCCAGTGACTCCAGCAACGGGCAGTCGCACCCGCCCCGCCGCCTCCGCCTCAGAGTGGCAGGGTTCAAGGCCGCGCCACGACTGAACGAGTTCCTCCTGCTGGCGCTCCTGCTTCCCGCAATATGCCACTTCGTGCCAGTGGCGTGCCAAACGGGTAAGCTCCTCGACGTCACTCCACGTCGTGCAACTACCCTGACCTGTGCTTTTTTTTGCACAAATTTTGGCAGCAGCTGATAATGACACTCGCAGCGATACTATGTCGTCACTCGGCGGGAGTATATATAGGGCCCGGAAGGCCGGAACAACGGTAACATGAATAACAGTATGGGACACTATTATTTTTTGAATTACCCACGCCAGTCACCATCAAAGTACAGCAGGTAAAATCAGGTTGCTACTATCCAGTAAGGTATTGCGCGTACCTGATAGGGCCAAGAGCTTAGCTGTCAACCCAACTGGGATGCCCTGATGCCCTCAAACCACTCCAGCCCCACGTAAGGTCTCCCTCTGATAGGGCCGCCTCCACTCCCCCTTTGAACGCACGCACCCAACCTGAGGGGCCGGCCAGGCCCTGTGATTACATGATTATGCCTGAGAGTAAATCGCAAATTGTAGCATGTGTTTCCATAATACAGCTTGCTGGGTCCCACACATTATGAGCTTTTTTAACATACATGATATTTTAAGAGAACGGTTGGCAGCAGGTCATACTCAACTCGTGGTGTTTCCATGGACCATGATCTGATTCGAGTGAGTTTGACA
Source organism: Tetraselmis striata (assembly GCA_006384855.1). Classification (NCBI taxonomy): domain Eukaryota; kingdom Viridiplantae; phylum Chlorophyta; class Chlorodendrophyceae; order Chlorodendrales; family Chlorodendraceae; genus Tetraselmis; species Tetraselmis striata. The sequence continues at coordinate 7,732 of VCJN01003253.1, read as the reverse complement.
GCATATTGTAGACCAGATGGGGTTTCACCAACAGTTTCACCAGACGTCGATGCTAGCATCAGCTGGGTAGGTTCATGGGTGTGGTGTGCCTCTCATGCTTTGGCAAGCGATTTCGCCATGCGTAGCCCAACCAGGGTGCCGCCCCGAGTGGGCAGCATCCGATTTAACGCGCCGCCGCACATGGCAGAGAAGGACGCGCTGTGGGCGCTGCGGGAGGCTCAGGGGAGCAACGTGTCAGAGGACAGCCGAATCGCCTCCTGGACCTATGCTGACAACCATTGCGATTGGGCGGGCATTCAGTGCAGCACGGCTGGCCAAGTCACAAAACTGTAAATCCCCCCTCCATGCCCTCGACCCCTCCCTCAGCGCCCTTTGGCAACGGAGGGCTGCAGTTTTGGGTGCCAATATACACATGGAGGGGCCAGCCAACAAAGGGATGGGTAATTACCTCTGATGCGCATGGTGCTGTACCCGCAGTTGGATTGACGATGATCAGCTGACCGGCACAGTGCCACCGCAGCTGAGCGTGGTCACGGGTCTGGATTTTTTGTGAGTGCCCCCCCCCCCCCCCCCAAAATCCACCCCTTCAATCCCTAGTGGGAATCTATACCAGGGAGCTGCATTCAATTGGTGTGGACATACACACGGAAGAATCCAGGCAACGAAGATGGGGTCGAATTCTTCTGATGTGCATGTAATGGACTTGCAGCTCTCTCAGCAGAAACCAGCTGAGCGGCACACTGCCACCGCAGCTGAGCGTGCTGACGGGTCTGAGGGCTCTGTGAGTCCCCCCCCCCCCCCCCCCCCCCCCCTCCCCCCCCCGCCCAACCAACCATCCCATCATTCACCTCCTTGCCACTCCCTAAACCCCCATCACTTGAATCCGGCGGGCGGCATTATGTTGGTGCGGGCATACACCACGGAAAGGCCATGCAGCAACTAAGGGAGGATTGACTGCCTCTGTTGCGGATGTTGCTGTACTCGCAGGTACCTCTACAGCAACCACCTGACCAGCACAGTGCCACCCCAGCTGAGCGCGGTGACGGAGCTGACGGAGCTGTGATTGCCCCCCCTCCCCCTTTTACATCATCTCCTCACCCCTCCCACAGCGCACCTGGCGGGGCCTGAATCGCTATAAATGTTGACATCTGAGTGCCCCTTGATCTGACGGCTGTGGCAGCGCCTATGAGTACAGGGAAACGCGGATCCGGTTCGCTTTTTTTGGAACCCAATACCAGCCATCACTCAATGAAAACCAGGGTAGCGGTACAATTTTGGTTAGTGGATGTTTGAACTGAAAGGTATCCTGGTAGTCTCCTGCCACTACAATGATGATGCTACCCGTAACGCATTAACATCCAAGGCTGCGGTTTTACATTAAACATCTAGCGGGTGCGCTGTGCCCTCAACCCCCGTGCCGCAGTAAACCTCTAGTGTTAATCAGCGAAGCGTCGATTTTTCGGCGGTGAGCTTTATTGCCGTACGGGTACCCGTATAGTGCAGCGGATCGGGCCTATAGGTGCATGACTAAAGCGCTTATCTACTGGCATGTACTACTAAGTACTATAATCCACCCACCCGCCCACCCACCCGCCCACCCGCCCACGGTCCTTAATTACACAGCCATCCGATTACGATCTCACGGCTGGGAGGTACTGGTACTGGTACTCGCTACTCGCTGCTGGTAATGGAAAAAAAAACTCTGGTAGCGACTACTTCAAAGCGCTGGCAATGCGAACGCTCGCTGCTGGTAATCCCTTCTATAGTTTAAAAAAATTCCGACCCCTGAAATGATTTCAGACCCCGCGAGTTGACTGTATAATAGGCAATTTTCTTTTCAGACCCCCCTCCGGACATGTTTGCTAAAAGAGCCTTTTCAGCACCCTCCCCAGAAATGTCTTCAGGACCTCCGAAGGGGGGTCTGAAATCATTTCAGGGGTCGAAATTTTTATAGCTATAGAAGGGGTACCTGCCATCCCGTTGCTGAAGCTGCACAGCACGTCCGAGGATCACCCACACATGATCCTGCTCGCGTGGCCCGGACCCTGAACCGTGCGCGCATCACTCATCCATCCCGCCTTATGCGGGATGCGGGCCGCTTTTAGGCGGCTTGCTGTGTTGATTTTCTAATTCTGGGGAACTGTCCTTTTTGTAATTCACACCTGTAATCGTTACTGGTACTCGCTACTCGCTGCTGGTACTGCTGCTGGTACTGCTGGTACTGGTGTGAATTACAAAAAGGGCAGTTCCCCAGAACTGCTGGTACTGGTACTGGTACTCGCTACTCGCTGCTGGTATTAATGGAAAAAAAACTCTGGTACTTCAAAGCGCTGGCAATGCAATTCATGGAACTGTAGGCCAGTGATATAGAACCCGTTCTTTTAAATTTTTCTGAAAAATCGACGCATCGCTTATTCAACTGTCAAGTTACTTCATACTATATTGGTGTGGTCCTGCACATAAAGGGCCAGCCAACACAGAGAGGTTTGACTGCCTCTGATGCGGATGTTGCTGTACTCACAGTCGGCTCTTCAGCAACCAGCTGACCGGCACAGTGCCACCCCAGCTGAGCGCGCTGACCGGGCTGAAGGACTTGTGAGTGCCCATCCGCCTCCTGTCCCCTTCCCTGCATTTCTCTGCCCCTCCCTCCACCCTCTGAGACCACAAGACCTCGGAGGGCTGCATTCAATTGGTGTGGGACTATACGCGATAAGGGCCAGCCAAGATAGGGAGGGTTGGCTGCGTCTGATGCGGATGTTTCCGTGCTGCCAGTCGCCTCTACATCAACCAGCTGACCGGTACAGTGCCAGCCCAGCTGAGCGCGCTGACTGCACTGGGAACTCTGTGAGTGGACACTATCCCCCCTCCCCTCCCTATTCTCTTCCTCCATTTCCCCGCCCCCTTCTTCAACTTCCCTGTGACACTGCATAATGGTGGGCTGCACTTCATTTGTACGTGGGATCGACATAAGCCCGCCAGCAATTGAAGTCTGCCTCTGATGCGGATGCTGCTGTACTTGCAGCGATCTTGGCTTTAATGCGCTCACCGGCACAGTGCCACTGCAGCTTAGCGCGCTGACAGGGCTGCAGTGGATGTGAGTCCCCCTCCCCTCCCCACCCCCCTTTCCCCTTATACATCTCTCCCCCCCCCCCCCCCCCCCATGCATAGGTGGACTGCCTTTGATGCTCATGTTCTGTATTTGCAGCTCTCTCAGCGAGAACCCGCTGAGCGGCATACTGCCAACGCAGCTGAGCGCGCTGACGGGGCTGAGTACTCTGTGAGTGCTTCCACAGCCCCATTCATTTTTTCGGCCTCCCTTCATGTCCTTGCCCATCCTTCAACCCCCTATGGTATAAGATCCCAGAGGGCTGCATTTTATGGTGTTGACACGCCACGGAGAAGCTAGCCAAGAAAGAGAGGTCAACTGCCTCTAATGCGGATGTTGCTACACTCGCAGCTACCTCTACAGCAACCGCCTGACTGGCACAGTGCCACCGCAGCTGAGCGCGCTGACAGGGATGAGGGCTCTGTGAGTGCACCCCCCCCCCCCCCCCTCCTTGCCGCTCCCTCAACCTCCTTAATTGATCCCGGAGGGCTAAATTCTATTGGTGCCCTCGTCATATGACCAGCCAAAAAAGGGGGAATTGTCCGCCTCTGATGCGGATGTTGCTTCACTGCAGTTCCCTCTTCAATAACCAGCTGGCCGGCATAGTGCCCCCGCAGCTGAGCGCGCTGACGGGGCTGCGGTACTTGTGAGTGCCCCCCCCCCCCCCCCCCCCCCCCCCGGTTCGCCCCCCTTATACTTCATGCACTCTCTCCTCCCATGTCGCACCTGGCGGGACCAAAATGTGGCGAATGCGAAATATTAATGGCGCTACTGGTACGAGGATGGTACAGAATCGATAGCTGACCGGACGACCGACGGGCCGGCCCGCTGCTGTTTTGCTCAATTCGACAAGCACCGCGGACCGGATGCGTCCGCTCTGCTCTCCCTAACACCATATGCGCCCAGTAGAAATGATGACATCTGAGTGCCCCTTGATCTGACGGCTGTGGGAGCGCCTATTAGTACAGGGAAACGCGGACCTGCTTCGCATATTTGGAACCCAATACCAGCCATCACTCGATGAAAACCAGGGTAGCAGTACATTTATGTTTGTTGATGTTTGAACTGAAAGGGCTCCTGGTAGTCTCCCGCCACTACAGTGATGATGCTACCTGTAATGCCTTAACATCCAACGCTGCGGTTTTACATAAAAAAACTGGCGGGTGCGTTGTGCCCTCAATCCCCGGTCCGCACTAAGCCTCTAGTGCTATATTATATTGGTGTGGTCCTGCACCTAAAGGGCCAGCCAACACAGAGAGGTTTGACTGCCTCTGATGCGGATGTTGCTGTACTCACAGTCGGCTCTTCAGCAACCAGCTGACCGGCACAGTGCCACCTCAGCTGAGCGCGCTGACCGGGCTGGAGGACTTGTGAGTGCCCATCCGCCTCCTGTCCCCTTATCTGCATTTCTCTGCCCCTCCCTCCACCCTCTGAGACCACAAGACCTCGGAGGGCTGCATTCAATTGGTGTGGGCATACACACGGTAAGGGCCAGCCAAGATAGGGAGGGTTGGCTGCGTCTGATGCGGACGTTTCCGTGCTGCCAGTCGCCTCTACGACAACCAGCTGACCGGCACTGTGCCAGCCCAGCTGAGTATGACGGGGCTGCGGGAATTGTGAGCTCCCCCCCCCCCCCCCCCCCCGGTTCTCCATGTCTCCGCCCTCTCCTTTACCTTCCCTGTGACACTGCATAATGGTGGGCTGCACTTCATTTGCGCGGAGATCAGCATAGAAGAGCCAGCCAGGATAGACTGTCTGATGCGGATGCTTCTGTAATTGCAGTTACCTCGCCTCCAATGCGCTCACCGGCACAGTGCCACCGCAGCTGAGCGCGCTGACCTGGTTGGAGGAGCTGTGAGTGCCCATCTCCCTCTTCCCCCTCCCATCTGCGTTTCCCCCCCCTCCCTTCATGCCCTTGCCCCTCCCTCAACCCCCCCGTGCTGCTCAACAGCGGTGGGTTGCTTCCTTTTTGTGCGGGATTCAACATGGACCAACTAGATAGAGGGAAGATTGACTGCCTTTGATGCGGATACTGCTGCAAGTGCAGTGATCTTGGCTTCAATAAGCTCATAGGCACAGTGCCACTGCAGCTGAGCGAGCTGACGGGGCTGCAGCGCCTGTGAGCCCCCCCCCCCCCCCCCCCGCCCCCCCTTCAACTCACTGTGGCACTTATTGCCGGATGGCTGCATTCCATTGGTGTGGGCGTACACACGGAAGGGCCCGGCAGCGAACGCAGGAATTCACTGCCTCTGATGCGCATGTTCTGTTCTCGCAGGTCTCTCAGCGAAAATCAGCTGACCAGCACAGTGCCACCGCAGCTGAGCACGCTGACGGGGCTGAGTACTCTGTGAGTGCCTCCGCCCCCTGGTCCCTCCATACATCTCCCTTACCCCCGTTCAACCCCCTATTTCATTAGATCATTGCCAGCCCGTGACTCTGCAGGCTCAGCCTCTCCCGCAAAGGCGGTAGTTCTGCTGGCTCGCGGGTTTTGGACACTCGCACCTCATGCCTTGAGGGTGACATTGTATGGGTGTGGGCATACCCATGGAAGGGCCAGCCAACAAAGGGGGGTCAACTGCCTCTGATGCGCATGTTCTGTACTCGCAGCTACCTCTACAGCAACCACCTGACCGGCACATTGCCACCGCAGCTAAGTGCGCTGCCAGGAATGAGGGCTCTGTGAGCACCCTCCCCCCCCCTCCCCCCTCCTTGCCGCTCCCTCAACCTCCTCAATTGATCCCGGAGCGCTAAATTCTACTGGTGCGGGCATACATCATGGTAAGACCAGCCAACAAAGGGGAGATTGATTGCCTCCGATGCGGATGTTGCTTCACTTGTAGATACCTCTTCAACAACCAGCTGACCGGCATAGTGCCCCCGCAGCTGAGCGCTCTGACGGGGCTGCGGTACTTGTGGGTCCCCCCCCCTCCCCCCCCCCCTGCCTGCCCCTATTTCCTCGCTCCTCCCTCAACACCCTGTGCTGTTTTACAGAGGAGAGTTGCACCTCATTGGTGCGGGGGTCAACATGGACCAACCAGATAGAGGGAGGATTGACTGCCTCTGATGCGCATGTAGCGTCATGTGATCTCTGCAGTGATGTCAACACCCACCAGCCCACCAGCACAGAAGCTGGGTGCCCTGATGGCATTTTCTGCATGGATCCGCTGCATGCAGGAACGTCTCCTACAACTTTCTATCTGACGGCGGCTACTATGGAGGCGCCCGCGTCCTCTCCGCGCAGAAAGCCAGGCAAGCGCCGACTTTCGGCCGCCTCTCCGCCTAGTATATAGATAATGATTGCAGTGCATAATTGTCCGTTACATTGCTGCAGCATCCCTCATCAAGCTTTGTTGTGTTCAGTGCCGCTCTGATCCACGGTGACAATGCCTTAATCCAGATTGCCGCTGCCACTGCCTCCGCCGTCTCCACCTCCCCGGCTACCACCACTGTCACCTCCCACCAGGCCGCCTCCACCGCCCCCACCAACCCAGTCACAGGAGCTGCCACCTCCCAGGCCGCCTCCGCCGCCCCAGCCACCATCGGTATCACCTCCAACCAGGTCGCGTGCACCGCTCGCATCCCTCCAGCCACCGCCACCTCAACCGCGGGAGGCCTTGCCAACGCCAGTGCTCCATGCGGTCGTCGGTGGCGCCATGGCGATTGTCGTACTACTGGCCGCCGTCGCGGGTGCGCTCACCCTGAGACATCGCTGGCTGAGAAGGGGCCCGCATGAACCCTCTGACAAAGCATCAGGACAAATCGGGTGCGGACCCTGGGACTGGCAGCCGCCCAGATCTCAGTCAGACCACTCCTAGGCAGCCAACGCCCCCCCCCCCCCCCCCGGCCTGAGGGGGGAGGTCTAAGCAGCACTGCCAAGTTGCCGGCGAGACACAGCACAGCAATTGGAGACGAGGACATCGAGCTTGTTGATATTGGCACCATGGTGCCCAATATGCCTTCTGCTTCACCTCGCTCAGCCGCCCATTGCTCCGGGCGCCCAGTGCGCCTTCCTCCGCTCGGTGCTCCCCTCCCCTCCCCCCCCCCCCCCCCCCACACCCTCCCCTGCCCCTCATCTTCACTCATCCCATCCCTACCATGTGTGCTTCTTTAACGCCACTTTGCAAATGAGGCTAAGCAGGCAATACGGTCCTCGGCCCAGGGTTTGAAACGCTAATGTACCCGCCGGCCAAACATCCAGCCTATCATGTGGGGTTTCAATTCTACTCTACTCTCCAAAAAAAATCTAATTCATAATAACCTCTGGAGATGTTGCATCACCGCTGGGCCACGTCCGATGGCAGGCGGCATTGGTATCGGCATCGGCCATCAGGACGTTCCGGTAATTTTGGGTTCTTTTTCAAATCACCTATCGGTTATAATATTCCATGATATCGTAGCGCCAGGTACTGTGTACATTGTCATCGGTTCTAGGCGAATCAGCCCCAGTCCCTCAGCCCCTTCCCCTTCCCCCCCTCTCCCTCCAGCCTCTCATCGCCAAGCCGCCAACCTTCGCCACATCAGCGCGGTGCAGCTGGAAGCCGCCCTTGGGACCACCCCCCAGCCGCTCGGCAGCGGTGGTTTTGGCACCGTCTTCCGTGGCACGCTGGACGGCTCGCCTGTGGCCAT